>JAGVVM010007862.1:0-14950 GCA_019149425.1 Psidium friedrichsthalianum | reverse complement strand
CCGTGATAAATGATTTCCTAGGCTTAGCCAAGGTCCTCAAAGTGAGTTTTTAATTTTATGAATTTTTATGGATTTTCTAGAATTTTCTAAAAATAAAACTGGTTAAAAATGAAATGTCAACAAACTGTCCCTCTTTGAGAGGGGTCACTCTCAAAGACAAAATGGCACTTGAGATCTAGCCGACTCTACTAGGAAAAAGAAAAGTCATGACATCAAATCTTAATTCTTTCTGTGAAAGCTTAAGTTTAAAATTCATCATGCTCCCTTTGATATGAAAGGGAGAGAGAAGAAGAATAAGAGACTTACCTGAAGCTTACCTACCCGCCATATGGTTGTCCTGGACTGATCTGCTGATAATGGAGTGGGAACCTAGGATCGTTATAAGAAAACCTTAGGAGGATTGAATTTGGACTTGTCTTTATGTAGGTCATCCCATAAAAGATTCCTAATAAAATGATTCTACTGATTAAAATTGATTAAGATTTAACTCGTATGGTAGGTCACCCTATTGCAAAATACCTAGTAAAAAGGATTCTACTGAACGAGTTACCCGATATAGGGTTTACCGAAAGAAAATGCCTGTAAGAAGAATTTTGTGATTGTAAAAAAGACTTCGAAAGTAGTTTAGGATGTGGGATCTACCGACAGGAACGCCTGTAAGAAGGACTTTGTGCCTGTAGAAAGGACTTTGAAAATGATTTACTCGATGTGGGATCTACGGAAGGAACGGATATAGGAAGGACTTTATGCTTGTAGAAAGGATTTTTGAAAGCGGTCGTCTTACCCGATACGGGATCTACCGAAAGAATACCTGTAGAAAGGACTTTGGAAGTGGTTCACCTGATGTGGGATATACTGAAGGAATGCTTGTAAGAAAGGATCTTTATGCCGCAAGAAGGACTTTAAAGATTATTTAGAGCTTGTTTTTCTTCCAGTACCATCTCGGGGTACGGGAAGATCAGAAACTTACAGAAGCTCAAACCCGATCTTCTATATGAAGGATTCCATTATAGGATCTGGGTGGAAACAAAAAGCCTGCAAGCTCAAACCCAAATGTTATACTAAAGCAGAAAAAGTTTAGAATATTTCTGATATTTGAATATTCCAATTTTTCAGAATAAGTCATGCTCCTATAATTATCATCTGTGAGTCATGTAAACTTGCTTCAATAAATGCGATGTGATACAAGATAGTATTCAAGACATCTTGCAACATACATGTATGAAAAAATCCCTTACGAGGATAATTTTGAATCAATTTGAAATCACCAAATGAGTTCGATCAGTCTTATAACTAGAGATACTTATGAGATAGGGTTTCTCATAGTCTCACTTGAATGGTGTTGTTCTCTTAGTGGAGAAGATTTTTAAAAACACTCAAACTATCATTCGAATCCTATGTCCCCAACAATTTTTGGGACTATTTGCAGTGCATTACATTGATTGATCGGAGAAGGTTTTCTAAGGGACCATAGTGTAGGTTGGGTCAATGGTTATCCAATAGGTAGGCACTTTGCGAAGGCTTAGAAAGATAGTTAAATTTTAAAAGTATCTTTTCAGGGTTTACATAGACAAGAACGTTGCAGATCAGATAAGACAAGAATGTACTTACTCCTTTAGGTAGTAGCTTCTTGTGTGAAATCCCATGTTGACTAAAACGTCTCAATCAGGAGAGGCTTGGAATAGGTTATAAACATAGTTTAAGGTAGGATCGGAAAGGCCATTTTCAGAATGAGGGGTACGATAGGTTGGTGGTTACCTTTGCATCAGTACCAACTATCATATTAGCTGGGGATAGATCTACATTTTGAACTCGAGAGTCTTCTAGATGCTTATTTTCAGCTAAGCTCTTGACATCATTTGCTTTCATTACATTCTTATTGATAGATTCCCTTTTGATACTTTCTTATCCTTACTTACCTCTTGAGTATCAGGTTTTTGTTTCCATGAAGGGCTTAGGCCTTTGCTTTTATCAGGCACCTTGCTTGTTAGCTTTGTGCCTTTTTTGACATGTTCGTTGTATTTCTCTTCAATTAGTTTTTCAAATATTGCGGTTTTTTCTCGAAAAATGGGCTTTGGCCTTGCTTTTACCAGGCATCTTGCGTTGTTAGCCCTAAAAATCTTTTCCAGACCAAGCACGAAAGATTGTTTCATCATTGATTTTGCTCTTTTGTCGATAAATCATATGCATTGCCCCAGTGTAGGGATGTGATCACTAATGGGCTTAGAAATGAAGATTTAAAAGCTCAAGTTAGCTCATCAAATGATAAAGTGTGTAGGATGGGAGAAATAAACTACTCTACCTCACTTTGAGTTTCAAGCCTCCATAGGACGCTACTCGAAGCTATCACAAAAGGTTGATGCAAGTTAGCACATAAAATATTACCTTGATCTTCTTCTCTAAGGAATCAACCAATGAACCTCCATATTGCCCCAATGTTTGACCTCTCGCTCGGATGGTGACTCCCGCCGCCGACAGATGTCCCATGCCACGTTGGTTCTTAATAGGGTTATTTTTAAAATTCACTATTTATAAGCTCAAATGGGTTTGCAAACGATTATTATGTGTTTAGAATAGAGAAATGAATGTGCTTTTCGTCATTTCAATTTATATAATCACTGCAAAATGATCCATATGTTCAAAACAAAGGTATTTATATCTTACCCTTCCTTCGCTCATCTCTCAAGTGTGTAGGGACATGTTTGAGCGTGTTTGCTTCTCAGATTGGTTACTCTAGCTTGACATATCTAATCGCCTCATTTGGAAATTATTTCTATTTCATCAAAATGTTTAGTCCTTACTGGGTATCATGATGCATGCATGTTTCAAGTTTTTCTAGGTAACTTCAAAGTTTACTGAATGAAAATGCAAAATAAAGTTATTTCGAGAATTTTTGTGACAATACGAGCCACTAATCATTATGACACATGGTGAATTAAAAGGTCATAGTGCAAGAGATACTTACCTGCCTATCGTGGCTGGAGTTCCCTAAGGAAAACAAAAAATGGTTTAAGAGTTAGGCATGTTCTTGTGTTTAAAAAGAATTAGAAACGATTATAACATTCACCTTGATTGCAAAATTGTGCACATCGATAGGTAATCTGTCTGTGGACTCCTTTTCTTCGTAATCCTCTGATCTGGTAGAAGGTCATTTGAGTTGTCTTCTTTATTTTAGAATTTCTCTTAAACCTGCAATACAGCGAAAGTGATGCTAGCATATACGTGTATGCATGGAATGCATGGAATAGTCTTTAATGTGACTCAGACACCCGCGGGGAACAAGGGCTGATCAAGTCTTGATTTTATTCAAAGGTAGTACTTCTGACAGCATCTGTATTTACCGATTTGTCAATTATTCTCTATCCATATTCATGAGGAATCAAAGCACCGCCAAGTAAAACTTTCTAGATACGTATGGACCTTCATAGTTTAGTGCGAACTTGTCCCCGGGATGAGGAATATTAGGAAGTGCCTTCTTCACGATAAGTCCCCTATTGTGAAATTTTGGGATCTTTGTCCCCGTTGACATCTGATTTTAATCAACTTTTCTCTTTTAAAATAATAAAAATTCACAAAGTTCATAAATAAAAAATCAACTTTGGAGATCTTGGCCTGCCTAGGGAGCCAATTTTGATCAAAAAAATGATTTCCCATATTTTCAGTATTTTTCGGTATTTTTATTTTGAAAATTAATAGAAAATCCACAAAAATTCATAAAATTAAAAATCAACTTTGGGGACCTTGGCCTGGCCTAGGGAGCCAATTTTGACCAAAACAATGATTTCCCATATTTTCAGTATTTTTCGGTATTTTAATTTTTGAAAATTCATAAAAAATCAATAAAAAATGATAAAATTAAAAAATCAAATTTGGAAGCCTTAGCCAAGCCTAGGCAACCATCTTTGAATAAAAAATAATAATTTTTCATGTTTTTCGCATTTTTTTATTTTAGAAAATAGAAAAATACTTGAAAATTAATACATAATAGTATTTGAGGCCACAAAAATATGAAAAAATAGTGAATATTTTTCTTTTAATCTTCTCTTCATTTTGGCCAAATAAAATTTGCAAAAATCAATCTAAAATTGGGAATTACTTTGTTAATCTCATTTTTAGATTAATTAAAAAAATTGTAGAAAATTCATTCTAGCTCTATAGTTTTCAATTTTTACGTTTCTAGGGTCGTGACATTGTCCTCTAAATATCCAAAATTTCTCAGCCCAATGGTGCCCGAAATTTCTCAATTCTGAAAAAGATTGTTTAATGAGATTTCTATTCTCGATTTAGCCATCGATTTACCAAAAATGGAGTTAAAAAATTTTTGGGGCTACCATGAAAATCAAAACCACCAGCCAATGAAGACCGATGGAAAGAGGAGAATCACATCATTGATACGGAGCGAAAGCGCAAAGAACGAAAATAGTGACTCGAAGCAAGAATTGTCACTTGACTTGTGCAATATAAAGCTCATGGATTATATGGCGATGATGATGCAAATGGCCATATGAATAATATGTGCTGTTTTGTGAAAACCTAGGGTGATTTTGCTCTCGTGGACCAATGATGAAACAGATCCTCATGAATGATCTGTGGAAGCATATCAGATGAAGAGGTTGCTAGATTCACAGAAGGTAAGGACGCAGTACTAAGACCGTCGGGGAAGAAGACTTGCTGCTGGATATCTGAAATTCTTCGACGACTGATCTTTGGTAGAGGCCACTCACAATCCTACATGAGTAGCAACGAGGAAGAACGCTAGTTAGAGGAGGATTTGAGAGACAAGTCTTGATTCGGTGATCTGGACCAAGAAAAGAGAGTTCTGGTGGGACTCTCTTTATTTCCATTAAAAAATAATCCACCCACTCATACACTGGGAAGGGAAAAAAGAACCTCTCTCCCCGAGGGGGGGGGGGGCAAAAGAAAATCCCATGGTCGCCGTCTTCCTCGGGCCTTACCGTCTCTATCCTATCCCTAGACGCTCTAAAGCTCGGCCCTCGACGCATTCATTCTTCCTCACAAAACCAGCGAGGGACTGGGTCATCGGGTCAGCCACCGAGTTCACTGGAGCCAATTCGAATGAGAAAGGGAGAGAGAGAGAACGGCTTTCGTTTCGTTCTCGTTTCATCTCTCCTCCCTTTTGTTCATTCGTCTCACGCCTCTGCTTTCGTCTTCGTTTTGAGGGCGAAAGCGGTAGCGAAAAAAGCTTCCATTTTTCCTGATAGGGTTTTGTCCGTCTTCATGGATCATTAGTTGTCTTATTTTGCCTCAGTTGTTTGATTCGTGACCAGTCCTTCCTTTTTCACGTCACCTTGTTTGGCGAGTCTCTCTTTGCATCGCATCAAGAGGAGTGATCCTTAAGCGAGTTGTTCACTGATATTTCCAGCTCTGCCACCCATTTTTTTTGCTCTTCTGCTTTGCTTGACCCAGAAGGAATATCACAAAGCAAATATTCTCTCTTCAACTCTCTGCTTTTGACAGATAGTTCAATTACTAGATCACCGAGATCTATTTGCTTTCCTTAGCTTTGGTCCCTAGCATCACATCTTCCTCCTCTTGGGTTGCTCTGTTTCGAGATCAAAAAGCAGAGTAAACAAGTCTCTCTTGAAATGGACCGGCTCTCTGCAACTAACACGTTTGAGGGTGCGGGAGACGACATCTCCATGCAACTGTCGCTTATTTGGGCTCAGATCAAAGCGCTATTGCTCGTACCGTTGCTCAGGATGGCGGTGTTCCTGTGCATGGCTATGTCACTGATGTTGTTCATTGAGAGGGTGTACATGGCCATCGTCATCCTCCTGGTGAAGCTCTTCGACCGGAAGCTAGAGAAGCGGTATAGGTGGGAGCCCATGAAGGACGATGTCGAGCTGGGCAACTTGGTCTATCCCATGGTCCTGGTTCAAATTCCAGTGCACAACGAGAGAGAGGTTTATCAGCTCTCAATCGGAGCCACGTGTGGTCTTTCATGGTCGTCCGACCGCATTATCATTCAAGTCTTCGACGATTCCACCGAACCGACGATCAAGGACTTGGTGGAGCTAGAGTGCCAGAGGTGGGCAAACAAAGGGATCAACATCGAGTACGAGATCTGGGACAACCGAAACAGGTACAAAGCCGGGGCTTTGAAGGCGGGCATGAGGCAAAGCTACGTGAAGCAGTGCGACTACGTCGCCATCTTCGATGCCGACTTCCAGCCCGAGCCCGACTTCCTCTGGCGGACCATCCCTTTCCTCGTCCACAACCCGAGATCGCCCTCGTCCAGTCCCATTGGAAATTCATGAATGCGAACGAGTGCTTGATGACCAGAATGCAGGAAGAGTAAGCCAATTTAAATGTGTCGAGCGGAGGCGGTATCGCGTCGAAACCGGGAGCATCGCAGGCGAATGGGGCTTCGGAGGAGAATAATGAAGAGGAGGAAGATGTGGGCGACGTGGACGACGAGCCCGTGGAGAAGCTTCTGGAGCCGTTCACTAAGGAGCAGCTGACTATGGTTCTCAAACAAGCCGTGGCTGAGTTCCCCGACTTGATTGAGAGCGTGAGAGGCGTGGCAGACGCAAATCCTGCTCACAGGAAGATTTTCGTGCACGGCCTTGGCTGGGACGCCACTACTGAATCCCTAGTTTCAGTTTTTGGGAAGTACGGGGAGATCGAGGACTGCAAGGCGGTCACGAATAGGGTCTCCGGGAAGTCGAAGGGCTATGCATTCATCCTATTCAAGCATCGGAGTGGCGCGCGGAAGGCTCTCAAGCAGCCGCAAAAAGAAGATTGGTAACCACGTCACCTCATGCCAGCTAGCATCCACGGGCCCTATCCCAACCCCGCCTCCTAGCGCGCCTCCTGTTTCGAAGTACACCCAAAGAAAGATCTTCGGGGCAATGTGTCAGCTGAGGTTGATCCTAAGAAGCTATTGGAGTTCTTTAAGCAGTTGGGGAGGTTAAGGATGGTCCTTTGGGGCTTGATAAACAGACTGGCAAGCCGAAAGGTTTCGCATTGTTTGTTTACAAGTCTGTCAAAAGGCAATTGATGGGCCAAAACCAAGTAAAATCTTTAGCGGGAATCAACAGCATCACCAATACCACCAACCACAGTATTCGCATCCCAGGAAAGAGAAAAATAAATATGCAGCAAGTGGTGGATCGGCTCCAGGACATTTGATGGCGCCTGCGGGACCGGCCGTTGGGTTTAATCCTGGCCCATCGCAGGCGTTTAATCCAGTACTTGGACAGGCCTTGACTGTTATCCTTGCCACCCAAGGAGCTGGGTTGGGAATTGGTAATTTGCTGGGAGGTATTGGAGCACCTCTGATGAACTAAGGTGGGATGCCCGGAGGATATGCTAGCCAACCTGCCGGAAGCTATGGGATGCAACCTGGGATGCAAGGTGTTTATCAGAATCCACAGATGGGTCAGGGGACCTCTGGTCGGCCTCCGCAGGGCGGTGGACCTCCCTACATGGGACACTAGGCGAAGGATGGCTCCACATCAACGGCAAATCTCATGGAAGTGCAAAATCGGCCCAAACAAGCTCCTAAGTGCCCACCAACCTCTCAGCTGTTCTGTGTGTGAATTTTAGCTCGAATTGTCGAATCAATTCATTGTATTTTATTTTAAAGGATTCAAAACCCCAGAATGGGAAGGGCAAAGCCCACCTACTAGAGGTCGTTTATTTACTGCAGTTAATTTCTGCAGCATCAAATCCCAGAATGGGAAGGGCAAAGTCCGCCCACTAGAGGTCCTTTATTTATCACAATTTAATTTCTGTACTATCAAACCCCAAGATGGGTAGACCGAGCCAAGGCCGAGTACCTCACTGAAGGTCTTTTATTTATCGCAAATTAATTTCCTGCAATTTAATTTCTGTACCATCAAATCCTAGGAGGGATAGGCCAAGCCAAGGTCGAGTTCCTCGTTGGAGGTCTTTTATTTATCACAATTTAATTTCCTGTAATTTAATTTATGTACCATCAAACCCTAGGATGGGTAGGCCGAGCCAAGGCCGAGTCCTTCACTGGAGGTCTTTTATTTATCGCAATTTAATTTCCTGCAATTTAATTTCTGTACCATCAAACCCCAGGATGGGTAGGCCAAGCCAAGGCCGAGTCCCTCACTGGAGGTCTATTGTTTATCGCAATTTAATTTCTGTACCATCAAACCCCAGGATGGGTAGGCCGAGCCAAGGCCAAGTCCCTCACTAGAGGTCTTTTATTTATCGCAATTTAATTTCCTGCAATTTAATTCCTTTACCAGGCGGAGCCAAGGCGGAGTCGTTCGCTAAAGGTCTTTTATTTATTGCAATTTAATTTCCTACAACTTAATTTCTGTACCATCATACCCCAGGAAGGGTAGGCCGAGCCAAGGCCGAGTCCCTCACTGGAGGTCCTTTATTTATCGCCATTTAATTTCCTGCAATTTAATTTCTGTACCACCAAATCCCAGGATGGGTAAGCTGATCCAAGGCCGAGTCCCTTACTGGAGGTCTTTTACTTATCGTCATTTAATTTCCTGCAATTTAATTTTTGCACCATTAAACCCCAAAAGGGAGGGCTAAGCCAAGGCTAGGCCATCCATTGGAGGTCTTTACTTACCGTCCTTTATATTCGTAATTTAATGTCTGCACCATTAAACCCCAAGGGCAGGCCGAACCAAGGTCAAGCCATCTACTGGAGGTCCTTTATTTCCTGAAATTTAATTTCTGTACCGCCAGCCTCCAGAATGAGTAGGCCGAGCCACCTGTTGGAGGTTATAACTCTGCACCAAAGTCGTTAGCTCATTTCCCTTTTGGCTTTAAGAAATTTTTAATGCTTTGAAAAATACCAAAAAATGTCATTCATGTGCATATCACATAGTATAGTTCATGCGTATTTGGCCATGCCGCATTCGTATTTGTATTGTCATTAATTCATGCGTATCCACCTAAAAAAAAATTCAAAAGAAAAATCTCAAAAATTAGGAAACAGGCCATCTCGACTGTTCCATCATATTTTTGATGAATTTCCTTCCTGATTTTTCGAAAATGACGATTTTGCCCCCTCATAGACAATTGGTCTTGAAAAAAATTCCAGAACATTCAGAAAAATCCCAAAAACTAGGAAATGGGCCATTTCGATTGGCCAATCTTATTTTTAATGATTCATTCGCGTGTCAAGTCCGCATGTCCGCCTTTACACGTCCATGTACGCATGGCTCCATTCGCACGTCTACGTATGCATGTCCGCGTTCCCACGTCTACGTACGCACGTCCCCGTACCCACGTCCACGTACGCATGTCCACGTATGCATGTCACGTACTCACATCCACGTACGCATATCCGCGTTCGTACGTCCACGTACGCATGTCGTGTTTGCACGGCCACGTACGCATGTCACGTTCGTATATCGTATTTGTGTGTCTTCGTATCTGCATGTCGTATTTATGCATTTTCGTATCTGTATGATTTTATTCGTATGTTTTTGTATCTGCCTGTCTGTATTCATATACCTACATTCGCAAGTCCACATACGTATGTCACGTCTGCATGTCTACATACGTATGTCGTGTCTACACGTCTGCCTTCATATGTCGCACCCGCATGTATGCGTCCATGGGCTGTATTTGTATATCCACGTTCGTGTGCCGTATTTGTGTGTCCACGCTCGCATGTGATGAACATTTGCATGTGACGCGCATTCCTGTTTGCATTGGCATATTTGTGTATATAGGCTTGCATATTCATGACTGCATGTCCGCATTCGGATGCACACGTTCGCGCGCCTGTATGTTCATATTCATATTTTGCTTATCCATGCACCCATTACTATCCTTGCATTTCATCTAAAAAGTGAAAATACAAAGAAAGATAACACCTCACTAGAGGCCTAGGAGAAAACCAAGCCTGAGTTGCCAAATTAGGATACCCATGAAATTAAGGTACCGAAATGGCATTAGTTTTAATTAACTAGTGTAACTAAGTCCCCGAACTCATAATCTCTGGTTCGTAGAAGTAATTTAGTTCTCCCGCTAATTTACTTAGGTTTCTAATCGACCTGCCAAAAATGATTAGTGGCAACTCCAAATTTTAAAATCATTTGAGCAAAAATCAAAGTTGCGATTCGATAGGACTTGGGAAAGTCTGTATTAGGTTAGTCAAATCTAATTAGCCTGATAATCCGTTAACCTGGGAATTTTCTACCGATCGAAAAATTTTTAAGGTCGCGACAGCTTAGTGACTCCGTTGGGGACTGGAATTTTTGAATTTTCAAAAAAAGAATGCACTAATTGGAGTACTTGAATTTTTTCGAAAGTTTAAAAGCCTTAGTGGACTTAGGCCAATGAAAGTTTCATGGATATTTCTCTTTTTGCATCTTGCTTGGAACTCAATCTATAGGTGTTATATGTTTTTGCAAACATGAAGTTATAAGGGGTGGAGTTTGTTTGCTAACCCTTTGTTTTGCAGATTGGTGTTAAAATTGTTTATTTAATTTTGCACATTCTGAAACAATGCTTGAATTTAACTGTTGTGCATGATTAATTGTTTTAGCACTACATCACACATGTCCCGTGGCCGCACTTAGGACACTAGTTTTAGGATGGTATTGTGATTTGGTTCTAGCATTCGGCGTGAGATTACGTCGAATGTTAACCCAGATTCAATCCCGAACCTCTTTTCAAAAATGAGTTTTAAAAGTTAGGCCTCAAACTTGGTAAGATTACCAAAGCAGGGCTTATAATTTTTGACTCGAGCAGCCGGAGTGGAAAGGTTCGGCTAATCCTGGTTACGTCGTGGGATCACGGCTAATCTTGATTATGTGCGCGAGATTGTCGCCTTGCCATAAGTCTTTCGCTTCAATTTGTGAGCCTTTAGGGTAGGTAGACTAAGATTTAAACTCACGATTCATGTGCATGTTTATGTGATTTGCATTTTTTTCACGGTGAAACTAAGTTTTCTAACTTCATCTTGTATTTATTTTTGGTCGATCCATGTTAGGTGTCGGTCAAATCTTAAACTTAACATCGTGGTCATTTTTTTCAAAAGAAAATAAAAATGAAATTGATGTCCCATTTCTAAAAATAATGAATGTGAAAAATCCCTTAGGGGAATTTTGTTGACAGATGAAAGATTTTGTCACATTTTTCCTTAATGCTTCAATGGACTCGAGATTTTCTCGACAAACTTACCCCTGAAAATTCATTGTGATAAAAGAAGAAAATTCCTTCAGAAAATTTGGTAAACGTTGGGAGATTTTACCACATTTTTCAAGCTATAAAATCTGTAAGAAAATTCTTTCTAAAGAAATTCACCCGTGTCTTCCTAAGAAAATTTTATCTGATTTCACCACAAAAATTGAAAAATAAAATTGGACTAATATAGGGGTTATGGACCGATCTCTCTTGGATCACATACTGATTATATCATTTACTTTTGCAGGGAATCATAGGTACCCCAGGCGGGAGCAAAATTAGGCACATGGATGATAACAACAAACCAGAGATAATCTTGAAGAATAAGAAAGGACGAAAAATACCGAGGCTTTAACCATTAATCCTGCGGGCAAGCGAAGAGATCGAGCCTCCCGGAGTCAGGAACGTGTCCATTAGTGAGCACGTATGGGTTATGTATTTGATGAGGCAAGTGAATGTATAAGTTAGGCCTGGGGCATGCTTAATGTATTGAGCGGCATTCCTGTACTTTTTTTGAGAGAAGCATAGATTGTGTAGTCAAAAATCTATGTAGCAAGTACGTTGATCCAACCCCCCCCAAGTTCTTCCGATTAAATCCATCAAAGGTCTGCCTTTTAGCTTTCTCGGATTCAAACAGCATGGAGGATTCAGAGTATCGGGGGAGAGTTATTGAGCGTGACCCACCGGTATTTCTGCCGATACGAGCCAGTGGACGCCGAAAGAAACAAAGCACGATTGAAGTGGGGCACGCAACAGGTGGCCTGGTTTATTCATTAGCGCACTATGATCAAGTGGTCATATTGTAATATTCACGTGACCAGCTCACGGGGCTCAAGGTGGCTAGTGGGGTCCGCTGTCGGAAGTTGATTTAATGTTCTTGATATTATGTCTAAAGCAGCTAATATCAAGAAAAATGGTAAACCTCGGCATTTTCTGTGCCTTGAATCGTTCTATCAAGCTATACGAAAAGAAGAGATGGCAAGAAAATTAAAAACACAAACATGTGAAGATTTTCCTTGATTCAATTCATCAACGAGTTTTACAATAGCTCATTGAGGAGGAAAAGTAAAGCCAAACTGAGCCCTAATAAGCATCACAAAAGAGCTCAACTGACTCTCCATGAAATTAATGCTCTGCCTACAATGGGCGACCTGGGATTCGAGATCTACAAGCTTGAAGAAACAGGCGGGTATATTTCTCCTTGTGCCTGGCTGCGTTAATCTCATGGTGTTCAAACGGCAAGTTTCAGATTGTCGATCAGGTCCCTCTCGAAATCTATATCCGCCGTCTAGATCGTCGAGCCTATCCTACAGCCACTTACATCTGAACTTCATCACGATATCGCTTGGATCGTGCTCAAAGTATGTCTGGTTCAGAGCAAGGCGCTCCAACTGTTCTCTCTCTCATGAACTAACAGCGAGACCTGTTCATCGGCAGACTTAATAGCCTTCTTGTACCCGGCAACGCCGAGTGTTCTGCAAACTCCAGGCATTTAGATCGATCTGGTAGCGAGCTTGCACGATGCGGGCTAAGGTGACTGTTTCGTGAGTGTTCCGATAGGCCTTCTCAGAAAGTGATGAAGACGTAAGGAACGCCCTGTCCCTCTCTAAGTTGGTGCTCACAACTGAAGAATATTTTATCTCCCCGAACAAATCGAGGATCTCAGCTTCGACACTCGAATGATGGGCTATGTAAAACATAGCCTCGGCCAAGAAGATGATAAAGTCGTTCCTATTTGAATGTAAATCAGCGGGGAAGATGTGCGTAGGAAGATTGGCCATTATCGTTAAGATGATAGAGAAGAGAATCAAGGCCGACGAGCAGAGTACAAAAATAAGAGGAGAGAAGTGAAGCAGATGAGTGGAATGCCACAAAGGTGATAATCTGCCTTCACGTTAAATATTGACTTCATAATGGCCAATATCTAATCGGTCAGATTTTCCTACCGGCCATCCTTTCCAGTGTCATCTTCGTCGGCTCGAATCCCCTATCGATCTGCGGTCTCGAGCCAAACAAATCCCGATATTTTGCAAAAAAGGTTTGAGGTGATTCCACACTTCGGAAAAGAAGAGGAAAAGGACGACCTAGGGGGGGACAAGACAAAATTTGCAGTAGTAAAGAAAATAGGATCGTCTTTATAGGAGAACACTCCAGCAAAATCAACGGTGGAGATAAGCGGAAGATATAATGATGGAGACCCCTACCATGAAAAGATGAAAGAAGACGAGCTGAGCGAGAGATACGATAAAGTTGAGAAAGACAGGCTCTCGGGAGAGAAGCAATATAGTTTCAACCCATGCCTTGATTTTAAAGTGAGACGTCTTCACTCGAAAACCATTCGTACATGCCAGAAGGAAAGCTCATTTAACCAGAATACCACCGGTTCTGCCTAGAAACAATCAGAGAGATGAAAATCTAACAGAGGCGAGTATGCAAACCTGAGGAACCGTTAATCAATCGAGGCATGTTTCAACCCAACACACCCCCTCGAGAAACACTAGCGTTACTTAGTGAACATGGATGATGCAAGAGTCTCGATGAGCATGTTTGGAATGTATATACCATGGAGTAGGGCCCTGCCGCCTATGAAGTCCAGACGCTGATAAACGATAGAGACAACAACAACCAGGGGCAAAGGAAGAGCCTATGTGCGGCGGTCACGCAGAGTCGTCAGACGTCACATAAAAGCCTTGAAGATTTCGTTCAGAAGGTACCCTAGGGATGACAAAACAAAGAATGGAACCGTAAGCCAAAGGAAATCAGGGCTGAACCCTATGAACATCACAGTTTGGTTGACAAAATAGGCCGAACACTGAGTAAGGACCTTAACACACCCACGATTCGCAATGTAAGTGAGTCTTGAAAGCTGCAAAAGAAAAACGCCCTCCGAGGGAAGAGAACAAGAGATCTAAAGGAAGCTTTGAATTCACCACCCTCCTGCCAATAACTGAGATAGACGCCCCACCACTCCTACAGAAAGACAGTACCTGAGATCGAGAACAGCCCTGTTTAAGAGGTAAGTGAGATCAGTTCATAACAGGATTCAAGTTCTGTGGGGAGGTTGCAAAAATGACCAACCCTATGGGACTCAGCATGGATCAACTTTCCGAGAAAGAGGGGACAGCAGTTACGGACCAAACAGCATTGATGCGAGCTTTTTCGCCGCACTGTCATCAACCAGTTTGTACCCGCGCAGTGTATGAAGCAGGGGCTGGTGATGCGCGTACTCAGTACCCCCCTCCGTATGGCGAAGTCAGCGATCACCAGGACCTTCAATCAGAGCCGATCGTACATCCGCATCCATGGAATGAAGTGCTGGACACCACTAGAGAGCCTACAGAGGACAGAAAAAACAATCTATAAAGGATGCATTCATGCTTTACTGCATGGAATATTTTCTGCTTTGATTAAGGTCTGGATAGTAATGCAAAAGGAAGACGAATCCATTTCAATTTCACCCATAAATGCTCGGACCCGTTACGACACTAAACTGGAAAAAAATAATGGGCGGAAGAAAAAATCCGCGTTAAACTCGAAAGGGGAATTCCGTATCGTCCAATTTCCACAATTGCCCAAGTTTTAATTGAACAATTTTTATTCAGGAATTGCGAACGACCCTGAGACACAACCAGCCCTTACCGAACTGCGAATGTCCCTCTTGTGGAATAAAACTAGGGGGCAAAATCAATTCTCGGGTACATTATCACTCGACTCCACTGGAGGCTGAAACAAAACACAAATATGACGCTAAAGACGCGAGCAGCCCTCAGAGCCATGAGCGTAGTTTGATCGTTTC
>JAGVVM010007861.1:0-12198 GCA_019149425.1 Psidium friedrichsthalianum | reverse complement strand
CCCTTCACGTCGTATTACTTGTCCATATTCCAATCAATGAACACACACAGACAATCTTCAAAATACACGAACACAAGCATGCAGACCATTTCTTCGCCAACTCTCTCTTTGCCGCTGCTCCCAAATCATTGCCCTGCCACTCCGTCTCCGCCCCATCCGTCGCCCCCTACATATCCCACCCACCATGAAAGCTCTTGGCTCTGCCTTCATCCTGGACATTACCAGAATTTGAAAACGGCAACAATCGTCTCTCCTTTTTTGGGCTTCTTTTTGGTCCAATGAAACTACCTGAGAACCGAATCAGATCGGATCCATGAACTAGAGCCCGTCAAAATGGGTCAAAGACCCATATTTGACCCATTTGTATAAAATGGGTCTTATATGGGTCATTAACATTTAAAGGACTCACTAAAATGGGCCAAAAGGTTGAAGTGAAATTAAATGGGTCAAAATTGGGCCACGCATGAACCCATTTTCGACCCATATTGGACCCATTTTCGACCCATAACTTTCACAAAATTACAAATGGACCTAGAGCCTTTCCGTTTGTTTCACGAAAAATGTGATACTTTCGGAAATCATTTTTTAGGAAGTCATTTTTTAGAAAATAATAATATTTTTCGATGTTTGATTAATACTTAAAAATAAACTGGAAAACAATTTCGTCGTTTGTTATGGAATTGATTTTCGGGGGCCGGCGATTGGCAGCGGCCGGCGATTGGCCGCGGCGGCGACGGGGGGCGCGGAGACCGGCCTCGGTGACCGCCGGCCGGCCGCAGTGACCGGCCGAGGCGACCTCCGGCGGCCTCGGCGACCGGCCGAGGCCACGCCGACCGGCCTCGGCCACCGCCGGCCGACCGCGGAGACCGGCCTCGGCCACCGCGGCGGCCTCCAGGAGACCGGCGAGGCCACTCCCGGCCGGCATCGGCGACCGGCCGAGGCCACCTCCGGCCGACCGGGCGAGACCGGCCGAGGCCACTCCGGCCGGCCACGGCGATCGGCCGAGGACCCACCGCCGCGGCCGGCCGCGGCGACGCGGCGACCGCCGGCCGACGCCGGCAGTTGACCCATGACCATGTCCAGCGGCAGCAACCATCAGTGGTGACCCGCGCCGCCGACCGCCGCCGCTTGCCGTGGCTTGGAGAAAAATGAAAGAAAAAATGAAAGCAATAAAATAGGTTAAATGAGTTATATAATTTTTCTTAAATATTAGTGGTGATTTGGCAATATGGGTCAAAATGGATCAGGTCGGGTATGGGTTGGTTGTGGGTTGGGTCGGGTATGGGTCATTGAATATGAGTCAAAATGGGTTAGACGGGTCAAATATGGGTCGGACCATATTCGACCCGACCCAAACCCGACCCGACCCACCCATTTGACACCTTTACGATGAACCAGGTGCAAATTATTGCCACGGGCTCCATCATTGAGGCACAGAGTGAGTAGACATCACGTGGCATTGGGCCACGCAGGGGCAGGCCGTGAGCGGCACGTGATGGGGTGTCGCGGGAGGGGCACAGTAGTGTGCACTCCACGTTGGTGTCCCGCTCACTCGAGCAATCCGATGCATTTGTCGAACTTCCTCTAAGCTGAGTCATCCGCATCCCGATTCGTTTGTCCCCTTTCTTGGAATACTATTGGCTGATTTCCTGTGCACATGAGCTCAGTCAATCTGTGATGGTCGGCTAGATGGGCTCCACATGAATTTCACACGATCTGATCCAATGATTCGGATTCGATAAAGATCGTGTAGGCGAGATGATGCAAGCATTGTTCCTGTTCTTGAAAGACAAAGGCTGTTCTTAGTACGGCTTTTAGGGTAACCATTTGGAGGAATGTATAAAAGATTCTAGTTGAATGGTCTTTCCAAAATGCAAATAGTGAAAACCAAAATCATATTTGAGCACCTTAGGCATCATGGATGAACCTGGCAAAGCACTATCACGTTATTCTCCAAAGAAGTCAAAAATAGAGCGCTAGGGATTTTTCTTTTTTTGTGGGGGAGGCTATTGGCCTCTTGAATCTTACAAAGAGTAATTAATTTTGTCATTTGCAAAAAAAAAAAAATCATACTCATAAAGGACTATTGTTATTTTTTTTAATGAAGAAAACCAACTAAAATCTTTCGTTGGGTGTGAGGGAATCGCAGAACTGGAATTTAGTTAATTTAATGAGGGTAAAATGTGAAGAAAAAATAAGTTTGCTTTTTGCAAAAGCTAAAAGCCCAAGGTAGGAATTGGAAATGCAAATCCATCTTCCCAAATCTCTCGAAAAAAGTTGTCGAACATCGCTTGCATTTGCCCAAAGTTTTTAGAGCTCCATAGCCCATTTGCAAAGTTGAACCAAACGGAGCTAAAGGTCCAATCGAACCTAATTTTTGCATGACTTTGTCGTTAATATCATATGGGAAAGAAAAGAAAGAACATCTTATATAACATAAACGATCGTATGGATGATCATTGAATTACATGAAAGTAAAAAAACAAAAAAAAAACGAAATGGAATCTTCGTTGTGCGGAGAAAGAAAGTAATTACATTGCATGTCGCGAGCAAAAATCGCTTCTATACACGAACTTTTCCTTTTTGATGAGTATGTAAGTATCGATTGGTTTATGGGATCATCTATCAATCACTATTGACTTGTAGATGCAACATTTTGTATAAAAATGGAATTAATTTCTCAAAGAAGCACCATACAATAGTGACTTTGCTGGCGCCACGGCCTATCCCCGCTGAAGCAAAACGGGCCGAATGGATTTTTCTCACAAAGCGAAACAATTTTGCCGACCGCTGGCCCAAATATTTCTGATGGTCTATATGGGAGAGGCCGAAAGGGCCTGAGTTTGGGCCGAACATTGAATTTGAGATTGGACATCATGAACTTTTGTCATCGAGCAATTTGGGATGGTTTGTTCTGCCACGTTAGCGATTTTCTAAGAAAATTGACCGGCATAATTATATTGAAATTTGGCGCAAAGATTTTGGATTGAATTTGATAAGAACGAAAAAAAAAATTAGGGCTAAATGGGCATCCATACAATATATTTAAGACTGATTGGACAGTATCATGGAGGCCGTGTCTTTATTGACGGCTTGATGTCGCGATCTGTGTCTTGTATAATAACCATCTTGCTATTACGTTGTAGCTATGGTAGATATGGATTTTCATGAATGTACATGGCTCATCACAACCGTACAAAACAAATTCTTCCTCTTTACTTGCTCTTCTTTCTCGCTTCATAGAGACAATTTTGATAACACATTAAAGATGAAATTTCAAGAGAGAAATCGAGTAATTGCTGAACTCGTTTCTCTGCGATTTTGGTATATATCTTGGAGGCATCGGTAATTTCCCCACAAGGAACTATTCGAAAATATTGAAAATATTCTCCCGAAAAGAAGAAGAAAAAGGATGGTGGGGGGAATTAAATCCACATAAAATAAGAAAAGCACCAGCATCCCAAGAGTCCTTTTAGAGAGGGAGACAAAAGGCATGCGATGCCAAGTGAAAGTGCCTTTGTCCCATGCTGCGAATCTCGTTTTGAAGAACCAGCCACCGAACCCAATGTAATACCAACCGTCAACTCTCTTCTTGTTCACGTGAAGGAGGTAGAAGGAGGCCCCGTGTTTAAATTAGGCACACGTCGCAAGTTCGATTCTCCATGTCTTTTAGAGTGCTCCCTACCGCGGGGCCACTCGCTCGAATTTACATTTCCGTCTCATCTAATTCATGAGGTTAACTGATCTTTATTAGGCTCGGAATTTACAAAAGTGAACGTGCACCTGCCGTAGCGCCATAATATATCTTGTCATTTTCGTACTAATGACGTGATGGATGCATTTGGGGACCACAACGAAACAAATCGTAATTGCTTGATTGTGAATTTTGACGTAGAATTCAGCCAAAATTTCACATGATGTAATAATTGTAACCGTGCATTGGGCTCATTTGACACATAATTCAACGATTTTTTTCTCAACCTCTTCCTTTGACCATTTGGCAGTGGGAAAATTCCAAATAAAGACTTAAAGTTCTCTCATTTTATTAACTAAGGGCCCCAAGGGAATCTTATTTCAAATAAGGATCTAAAGTGGCATAATATGTTTCAAATAAGGGCCTGAAGTGGTCATGGAAAAGGGCCTGACTTTAAGTGCATTTTCATCGCTTTTCATTTTGATTATTTATTTATTTTTTCCTTTTTTCTATTTTTCAAAAATAAAAAAAGGAAAAAACCAGCCACATACAGGCGAGAGGGGCAACAACCTGCCGACCAGAGGAGAGGGCCTTTAGCCCTTGCCAAAATAGGGAGAGGGTCAACCAGAGGGAGCGGGGTCGCCGGCCCTCGACGAGGCACCGGCGGCCACAAGTAGGAGGGTTGTCCTTCCCATTTGTGTGTTGTTTTTTTTTCAAGGAAAAAAAAGTCTAATAAAAAATCAAATAAAAGAAAAGACGAAAATGCTTTTGAAATCAGGTCATTTTTTTGATATTTATGGCCATTTCATATCATTATTTAAAATAACGTTTATTTCAAATTTTTATTTAAAAAAATAAGAATATTTTAAATTTTTATTTAAAATAAGATTTACTTGAAATTTTAATGTAAAAATCAGAGAAGGTTTCGGACCATTTTTTTTAAAAAAATTTCCCTTCAGCAGCAGTACTCACCTTAGTCGGAGAGCTTCCTGTCGATTCCGAATGGCAGAGCGGAGATTCACCGTCGGCTACGCGCTCCTGCCCAAGAAGCAGCGGACCTTCATCCTGGACTCCCTCCTCGCTCTCGCCCGGTCCAGAGGCATCGACCTTGTAGCCGTCGACCTCCGCCGCCCGCTTGTCGACCAGGGCCCCTTCGATTGCGTCCTCCACAAGCTCCGCGGCGAGGACTGGAGCCGCCAGCTGCGCGAGTTCAGCTCCAGGTATCCCGACGCGGTGGTCGTGGACTCGCCGGATGCGATCGACAGGCTCCATGACCGGATATCGATGCTCCAGGTAGTTTCCGGACTCGAAATTGACTGTCCCGATGGGTCGTCGTTTGGAATCCCCGATCAGGTAGTGGTTTACGATAGGGAGTGGTTGTTGAATGAGCAATCGTACGAGGGTTTGGCGTTCCCAGTGATTGCGAAACCTTTAGTCGCCGACGGGAGCGAGCAGGCGCACGAGATGTCCCTGGTTTTGAACCGCGGCGGCTTGAGCAAGCTCGAGCCCCCGATTGTGCTTCAGGAGTTTGTGAACCACGGTGGGGTCGTGTTCAAGGTGTACGTGGTTGGCGGGTATGTGCAGTGCGTGAAACGCAGGTCGTTGCCTGACCTTTCGGAGGAGAAATTGGGGTGTCCGGAAGGGTTGGTGCCGTTCTCGCAGGTGTCGAATTCGGCAATCCCCGAGAAGGACGGAGACGAGTCTCGGGAGGCCACGGAATCGGAGGAAGCGGAGATGCCTCCCCGGAGTTTGACTGCGGAACTTGCGAGGGGTTTGAGGAGGGCCATGAAGTTGAACTTGTTCAACTTTGATGTGATAAGGGATGCTAGATATGGGGACAGATTTTTGGTGATCGATATCAACTATTTCCCTGGATACGCCAAAATGCCATGCTATGAGACCGTTCTGACTGATTTCTTGTGGGATGTTGTTCACAAGAATGAGAAGGATGAGGTGAATTATCTGGAGGACGAAACTTGCTCTTCGAAGGGATGATGCGATGTACGGCCTGTGCGCATGCTTACGATGAGGAAGAAATCAAAGTGTGCGCAAACTGCAATGTCCGTGATCGAAGATGGGGATGAAGGAAAGCCACGGGTTTGATTGAACTCGAGCCAGGCTCTGGATTGAAAACCATTGTGTCAGGCTCTTTTCACTGTTGCCAGTGGAAGTTAGCTGCGGATTCCTTCACTGGAAATGGTAAAGCCTTGAGGCTCTATTCGCTGTTGACGTATTGAAGTTGGTTGCAACATTTGCTTTCATGTTACATTGGCATACTAAGTATGTCTACTCGTGGCTTTTCGTTTCTTGTGCCTGACAACGTTACATACATGGTTTTGATCCGTGATAAATGTAAACTCGCTCCGGATTCTCAGACAATCTGAGTTCTAGCTGGAGCAAAGTTTTCTCATTGCACTAGTTTTGCAGTTCTGGTAGCTTGAAGACAATCAAATTTTACAGTTAGGCCTGTAGTCTCAACTCCGCGTGTCCCTCAAAAATAGGTTTTGCTTCTCATGAGGAGTTCTCTGCATGAGGCGGTCAACTAATGTACGAGTACGGATGCTTCGGACTTGTGCTACCTATCGATCTCGTCCTCGGGATTTCTGTCCGATTTCGCACTTCCTCTTCGAACCCACCGCTCTGTTGGAGGACAAACTCCCCAATCAACCAACTGAGCTGTGAGTTCACTTGACAACTCAGCAACGCTGTCATGACTCTCTTCCATTCCTCCTCCCTTTATGTTGTTAGACGATTGCAGAGCAGCTCTGTTATTTGCTTGAGCTGCTGTACAGTCTAAAACAGAATGACCAGAAGATGTGATATTGGCATCTCTCTCTCGGGGGCTCGTGGAATGTGGGAACTCAGATAGTTATGGGAAAATTCTTGCACGGACCGAATCAGCCGGTAACTGTTGATGATCTCGTAGATAATCTGTTTATCTCTCACACTTATAGAAGGGCAACTCTGTCTCTCTATGCTTGTAAGGCTTTGTTGCCCTCTCTCTTTGAAGCTTGTCTTTGCACTTGATGACTTACTTCGTTTATGAACGTTCTTAACTTCTTGATCGAAACTTTCTCTCCCCTTTTGCTCCATTTGCGACCGAAACAAGAAGTCTCTCGAGAGTTCGTCACTCGTGGTTTCAATCACCGCCTTTGAATACCCAGCATTCTCAACGGCGAAATTAGTCGGCACATCGGAGGCAAAGTCCAACTAGAAATTCTCTTGGTGGGTCGAAAAGATACACAGGCGTTGAGGGGTTGATCATAAAGCCCCTTGGTTTTTCATTCGCTCTTTGGCCGTTTTTGGGGAAGCGATTGCTTCCCACAAATATTAGTTTGGTTCTGCTTTTTGCAGGATAAGGAAGACGGAAGCTTCCGATTGTCAAAATTTGCTTGCTGTTGGTTTCAATGATCGACCGTTGACCAATGTAAGATGTCCCTCTGTTTAGCCAAAAACCTCTGGCTGCAAGCGGTTTCGCCGCATGATCATCGGCTAAACCTTGCCATAGATCCCCGAGACATCTCATATAGAATTTTCTTTGTGGGTCCAGCCTAAATTTCTGATCCACTGATGTTGAATCATCAAATTGATCCTAGTGCTCTGGACAATTGAGATCCTATCCTTGTGGCCTTTTGGGTGCCTGATGAATAATCACTAAAACTGTTGCATAAGTAAATAATCGAATAATAAAATATATGAAATACCAGATGTGGCTTGGTCGAGAGGGAGAGTAGCAATGAATTTTACTATAGCTTCCCTGAGGATGTAGGTCACCTAACAGAATCACATAAATTTATTGATTGATTTATTTTCTTATTCTGTCTAATTTTATTATTCGATCGCTTGCTTTTGCGACAATTGTTATCAAAATTAGGCTTGGCTGAGTTGAAACGAACCAATGGCGATCGAAGAAGGAAAAGTGGGAATCGACGGATTTTTAATGGAAATGATTTTGATTTTCGAGATATATTTTAATAAAAATAATTGTTTGTGCTCACTGATTGTGGGTCAATACGTAACGGTGGCCTTGTACTTGCTCATGTGGCCACTGACAAAATGCCGGTGAAGATTTTCTCAAATCCTTGACCTTGAGGAGCTGTATCATCAATGAAGCTGAATAGCATTTAATAGCCACCCATAGCCATTAAAACCGAGGAAGGAAGGAAGAAAGGAGGAAGGAAGAAAGGAAGGAAATCACATTATCTTCGGAGGCGAAATAAGGAGACAACTCGCCCTTCAATGAACCAGCGAGTGGAGCATCGCTTTGATCTAATTGCTTGGTTAGTGTATAGCTATGAGCCGACCGCATTCTGTTCTATAACATTAAGCTTTTACATAAAGACCCGACTCGCCTCACTTTGTAAAATTGAGATTTGGCCTGAGAAAGAAAGAGTTAGCATCGGTAATCACTGTGGAAGCAAACGAGAGGCCGGAAAATATTAGGAGCTAACATTAGGATTCGAGATCTCCCACTTAGATAACATGCGAAACCGACACTGAACGCTTAAGCTGCTTGATCGATATGTGATTCGATATTTTAACTACGGCAAGACTTTCGTCCTCACAGGCAACTGAGGCTTGGAGGATTGAGGAAATGGAGTTCTAATTCTATTGCCTTTGTTGATGGCTTGTTTGTTTTTGTTTTTGGGGCTAGCAATTCAGCATGCGATATCACGTTTTCAGCCGTGCCACACAGGACGGATGGCGATCACGCTAGTTATTTCTAGTTAAAATTGATCGGATGAACTCAATTAGTAAAATGTGAAAAGGTTTATGACTCAATTAATAAAATTTGAAAAGTTTATGATTGAATTGAAAAAAAAAAATGCAATAAGTTTAGGATGTTTTGAATGATTTTCCCTCATAGCTGTTACCTAAAACAACAAATGACGACTTACAACAAAAATGTGTGAATTCATATCGACCTACAGATTAAGCTTATCGCGGTATTGAGCCGTGTTGTATCCAGGACAGCAACGCCCGGCGTAAAAACAGAGAAGATGGAATATTTTAGGTATGCTTCCTCTGCTTCAGTCTGAAAGCCTCTTTCTTGACTGTCGTTTGGCTGAAATTATCATGGACGGTCTCCTAGAAACGGTGAATTGCACAGCACAATGCGCTTGATGTTCATACAGTATTGGAAGAAGATCCACACAGATTGAAAATTATATACAATGAAGACAAGAGACGGCATTGCTTCGGGATTACAGACTCTCAAACTAAGATCGATACAGACTACATTGATCAGAATCTAAGGCCAAGCAAGGTTAACGCAGACAATTGGTTCCTGCAGATCCTCGCCGTTGGGGTCGTAGCTCTCGTTTCGGGTCACCGGCCTCTGTTTGGCACTGGTCGAACAGCTAGAACCTGCCGCCGCCGCGGCGCAAGACGACGACGCCGTCGCAGAACCGTCAGAAGAATAGAGCTGTGAAGCGAGGAGAGAAGCAGGGACTGCGCCCTGGACACGGATCAACTCAGACAAGAGGAGGATGAGTGAAGCCATGAGAAAAGAATATACCCAGATGAGCTGCAGATCAGAAGAATTCAAGAAACAGGCTGTGGCTTTGAAATGCTCTTGCTTGCTCCGGGGTGGCCCTATTTATATACCCCTTCTCAGTTCTTCGCTTGCCGTTGGGTCCTCCCCAATTTATTCAGACAGCAGAGAGATCGAGAGATGAAGTAGCCCACCGACTTTGCGGTTGCAACTGTTGTCTGTCCCCCATTGATTTCTGCGGCAGCTGAAGAGACAAAACCGGGGGATTCCACTGTTTTTTTTGCCTCCTTGGACTTGTCGATGTGATAACGACATGAAAGCTTCAGGGGGCCGTCCGTTTGTCAAGTACAGCACGCGTTATGTTATGGTGGATGTCTGAGACGTCGTGAATTCGGAGGATAAAAGCAAGTGACTTTCCACCATGAGATCAGCCCGTCGACTGTCTGGAAATGGGGTTTTTTTTTTCTTATGCTCCAAACGCGAGAAGAAAGATTATTTTGTCTTAAAAAGAAAGGGCTCTCGACAATGGGCCTGTTTGGTTCAGCATTTGATCAAGGGACTTTGAAAAAATGCAAATATCTTTGAGTTAAAAGGGTTTGATAAAATGCAAATATTATTTGATAAACTATAATTAAAAAGTGCATTTGGATGCAACTTTGACGTAAATACTGTTTGGTAAAACTTACCATTTGTAACTGATTCAATTTTTTTAATTATTTCAAATATTTTTTTTTTTCAAAAAAATATTTATGTTATTTTAATTACTTTCTTTAATTATATTTTATTTTTAATTATTTCTATTTTTTTTTCCAAATTTTTTAATTTTTAATTAATTTCTTTAATTATATTTTATTTTTAATTATGCTTTAATTTTATTATTTCTATTTTTTAAAATTATTTTATTTTATTTTTCCAAAATTTTTAATTTTTAATTACTTTTTAAAATATATTTTATTTTTATTATTTCAATTTTAAAATATTTTATTTTATTTTTCAATTTTTTTATTTTTTAAATTACTTTATTTAATTATTTTTAATTTTAAATTATTTCTATTTTTAATTTTTAAATTTTTGAAAAAAATATTTTTTATTTTTAATTATTATTTAGACTTTTTAAATTTTCATTATTTTTATTTTATTTTAAAAATGTTTTTTTATTTTTAAATTATTTTATTTAATTATTTTTATTTTCATTATTTTCATTTTTAATTATGTTATTTTTAATTACTTTCTTAAAAGAAAAATTTTAAAAAAAATTGTAGTTGCATTTCGAAAATGCAACTTTCCAAAGTACCTCAAGAGGTACTTTGAGCTAAAGGCCCTTGGAGAGCATTTCAGATGCAATTGCATCTCCTCAAAGTGAGTCAAAAAAGTTGCCAATATCATTTGCATTTGACCAAGGGACTTTAGAGCCCTAAAGCTCATTTCAAATGCTGAATTAAATAGGGCTAATCATATTAGCTTTTTTCGATGTTCACGCGCGCAAATAATATGTAGCAAGATGTCATTTCAAGGATGGGCTTTGCTCATTTCAAGGATTGGGCTTTGCTCGAGTACACGACTCAATTTTCTGCAGCAAGATGTCATTCATTACTCAAAAGAGGTAATGGATCATTGTTGTTAACGAGGAGAGGGATGCTCCTGTGGCCCAGTTTCTTTGATAATTTGAATTCTTAAACGTGGTGGATCGTGGGTTCGATTGCATGCATTTGATTTGGGCATCACGCTAATGCATCCTGTTCAAATTCATGTAATACTTAAGCGTGATGGCCCCTTGTCATCCTTACCCATTTGTCTCCATGGGCTTGTGGATCTTTGGCTATGATTTGTCTTCTGGGCTCGAGCCCATGACTATAAGTACTTGGGAATTGATGGCGAGGCCTCCCCAGAGAACACGAAATTTTGCATTCAGATTTCAGAACTTCCGATCACGCGATTGATTTTGTTG
Organism: Psidium friedrichsthalianum; assembly: GCA_019149425.1. Classification (NCBI taxonomy): domain Eukaryota; kingdom Viridiplantae; phylum Streptophyta; class Magnoliopsida; order Myrtales; family Myrtaceae; genus Psidium; species Psidium friedrichsthalianum. The sequence continues at coordinate 1,062 of JAGVVM010007861.1, read as the reverse complement.
TTCTAGCAGGAACAAGCAGCATCTCCCTTTTCTTTTTTCTTTTTCTTTTTTTTTTTTGTCGAAAGAAAGATCTTCATTTCATATTAAAGAGACGTACATCACTTAAAAAAAAAAAATGAAAATCCCACAAAGCAGGTAAATCTGAAAAAAAAGAAAATCAACTTGGTCCAGTTTGTAAAAATTCACTTATTCTTGAAGGACGAATCTGACATTGCATCCAAGTACAATCGACAGCCGATCACCAAATCTCTCATCACCATCAATGACGAGCACACACTAAAAAAAACTCTCTCTAGTAGTTACGGTTTTACCAAAAGGTAGTGCACCTATGTTCGGCATCCCCAGCACCATCACCACGTAAGATAACAACAAACTCGACAGGTTAAAAGAGCAGAAAAAATGCCTTGCAAATCCCATATCTATTTCTAGAATGAAATAAAAGGGCACTCAAATCTAAATTTGTCTCTAGATCGGGAGAAAGTAACTACAAAAGGATCCATATTGATCATAAAATCATTCTCCGATAAGTCGATTGATAAGAGAAAAGTTTTGAGAATTTGCAGAGTGCTTGACGATCGGGAGCAAACACCCGGAGCGCTTGATGTCGACCGCTCGTCCACGAAATTAACGAAGAAATTCATAGAAAGGAAAAGGCACGGGGAAAACTAAAGCAATATAGAGAAGAGGGAGATGAGAAGGGAGGGAGAGAGGGGAAAAGGAACCCCTCTCTCTCTCTCTCTCTCTACCCCTCGGAAGGCTTCTAGCTGTATTCATATTGACGTTGATAGTTGAAGGGTCTATCTGAGAACTCTTGGACCTCTCTCCACCAATGTCAAGAGAAGAATTGCAAAATCCGATTTATGTTTCGACGTCGAGTTATTACGCTTCCTCATAGGATTCTTAAGTAGGTCTCCATGCACCATTGCTGAATCGTTCCTGAAGCGTCACGCGTATATATATTTATTATTAATTAATTCTAGCTTCAGCCGTACGAAATTGTACTCTGTATCACAATGTGGTTGCGAGGTGCTTTTTTGGTAGAATTACGGGAAAAGTCTTAAA
>JAGVVM010007860.1:0-18342 GCA_019149425.1 Psidium friedrichsthalianum | reverse complement strand
GTTTTCAGTCAAGGCCACAACCAGCTATTTCCTGCTGATACCTTACCGGATTCCAAGTGATCAAACCAGCATCCGACTCTTCAGGTTTTTACTAACGCGGAAAAGTTCCATTCGGACCTGTTTGGGGCCATTCTTCTCTCACCAGCAAGCGCTAGTCCACCACTCACCATCTTCCTGTCCAATGCTTCGATCCTCTTCCTACCATCTCCTGTTAGCCCGGGTCCTATTGCTCATACGTAGCTTCGGTCAATCGGTATCCTCTTTCCCTCATTTTTTTTGCTATCATTAACTTAAAATCCTCAGATGTCCTGTTCTTTGTGTCATCCCTTGCATCTTATCTTGTCTGTGCCAAGTAGTTGTGGGTCAGGAGGCTTTGGCTCATCCATTTGGACTTGTGCTTATGAACGAAGAGATGACTGCATTACATCAAAAAAACTTGGGAGCTGGTTCCGTTGCCGGTTAATAAAACAATTAGTGGGTTGTCTGTTGGTCTTTAAACTATTAAACCCATCCGGATGGTTTCAGTTGAGCTCTTAAAAAAAGCGCGTTCTTGTGGCAAGGGCTATACTCAACTAGGGTATTGTTATGATGAGAACTATTCTCTATCCAAGTGGCCAAAATTTCCATTTCCATTCGCATCGATTATTTCCAGGTTGGCTGCAACATCTCAGTGGACCTCTTCATCAGCTTGATGTTAAGAATGCATTCCTTCATGGAGATCTTCACTGAAGGAAGTATATATGGAGGCAACCACGCTGAGCGGTTGTGTTGTCTGCTGAAAAAAACAATGGGGAGAAGGTATTCGATTGAGCGAAAAGCTTCTTTATGGACTTTACAATACAATCATCACGTGCTTGTTTTGTGTCCGCTTTAGTGATGCGATTATTCCCTTTTGGGCATGCATCGTTAGTGTTGATCACTGGATCAGTAGTTTCGTATGTCATCTTGCTAAAGGGTTTGTTATTCTTGTTTGTCTATGTTTTTTGGATGATATTATATATCACATGGGAAGTGATGTTGGAAAGTATACAACGGACTCAAGCAATTTCTACGACAATAGTTTAACACTAAAGACTTATTTGCCGTCTTTCGTATTTTCTTGGTATCGGAAGTTGCTATGCTAATGGTTGTATTACTCGCCTTCTCAAGGTCCCCACGAAGAGTATACTCTTATAGTGGACATTCTTAAGGAGTTGTCTTTACATGATGCTAAGCCTTGGTGAGCACCTAGTGGATCCTGGAAGTGAGACTTGATACTGAAAACGGGAACTTCTTCATAATCCAGAGAAGTACCGCCGATTAGTAGGCAAGTTGAATTATCTTACCATTACTCGTCCGGATATTTCATTTGCTGTTATCGTGGTAGTTCAATTTATGAGCTCTTCCTCGTACCTACTCATTGGCAAGCTGCTCTACAAATTGTTCGAGTATTTGAAGGGAGCTCCGGGTCAAGGACTTATGTTCCATAATCAGGTTCATCTTCGTACGCTGGTTATTCTAACCTTGAGTCATTGGAGGTGACGGGTATTCTGATGCAGATTGGGGCTGGTTGTCCTATGGATCGTCGGTCTACTTCGGGATACTGTATTTTCCTTGGCGGTAATGTCTTGTGTCATGGAAAAGCAAGAAGCAACTGTTATTTCTCGATCTAGTGCAGAGGCCGGAATATCGTGCTATGGCTAATGTCGCTGGTGAACTTCAATGGATTCGTATGTTGTTAGCTGAAATTGGATTACCTATGACCGGATCATCTACTACTTTTGTTTGTGACAACCAGTCTGCTATTTCAATTGCTAGCAATCCAGTGTTTCATGAGCGAAACGAAACATATAGAGGTGGATTGTCATTTTGTGTTCGGGAAAAGGTGAACTGTGGGGACACATAACAGCTGGGCGCACACACGTTCTGAAGAGCAACTAGCGGATATTTCACAAAAGCCTTTTCGAAGTGGACGAGTTTCATATATTTTTCATAAGTTAGGTCTGTTTGATATGTATGCTCCAACTTGAGGGGGAGTGTTGAGTTTATTACTAGTATTAGCAAGTTGGGGCAAATAATGTAATTGTGTTAGGCTTAACCCTAAGCCTATAAGTGTACTTTCTTTGATATCAGAAATAAACAATTGCTCTTTTATCTCTAACAACAATGTTTCACGGTGATGATTTAAAATGCGTCTGTGAGTGATTTGAAATGCCTCTTCTGCTTCATGCAGGCTGTTCACAACCGTCAGAGATTCCCTTGGATTGACATATGATGTATCATTTGAATTTAAACCTGTTTGATAGGCTTGAGCTTGGATGGTATGTTATCTCTGTGACATCAACTCCAGCCAAGGTATGTGGATCGCTAAGCATTTCTCTAATACGATGCTTTGGAGCTGCTTTATTGTGGTATCCTTACAACCACTACTGTTCGCTACATCAGGTGCATAAAGCCGTTGATGCTTGCAGAATGTACTCAGAGGTTTACATAGCAACAAGATTGCCCAGAGGAGTTGGACAGGGTGAGTTTCCATGGCCAGGGGAATTCCCTTAGTGTTTTAGAAAAATGATTTCTCAATTGTATTTGAAGACATGAAGACAACCAATTAGGCAGATGGTTATTCTCAAAGTGTAAGATTGATGTCCAAGTGTAAAGGCATGTTGCCTCATTCAATTTGTGCTTCTGATGCAGGCAAAACGGACCCTTTTAATGAGACATGAAGCGGAAATCAAGTCCAATGCCTATTGGCTAGGATTGTTGGACTCACTTGCAAGCATCTTCTGTCCCAAGGAAGGTAAAGTGTTTATATCATTATTTTCAGTCCAACTTCTTCATTGCTGATTTATTCACATTAAGCTAACTAAGGTAGTGAATTAATTTGGCATAACCCTTACTCACATGGTCCAGGACATATCATGCATCAAAGATCTTACTTCACTATATGAAACCGCCACTATAGAAGACATATACCTTGCATATGATCAGTGAAAATTGATGAAAGTTCATTGTACTCGTGCATTGGGATTGCTGGGGCACAGGCTGGAGAAGAAATTATTGGTAAGTAGTCTTGTTTTAGATTATACCTTTCCCTTCCTTTTTATATGTTTTAGCATTTCCTTGATGAAGATCTTAGGCAGGTATTCATTTGTTCAGTACCGTTTTGATCCTATTCATAGATAAAGATTTCTGCTTAGTAGCTACCTAGGTTGTGAACAGTTCCAAATAAGAGTGGGATTTGACAGCTCCTTTTCTCAATCTTAGTTCACATGTAATTCAGGAACTACGGTCCTAGTTGAACCAAACATACCTGAAATTGCACCGGTATTATAGAATTAACACAATTACTTTTAGATACCATATGATTAGGTGTTAAATGAGCAGGCTCAACAAGACCCTTGTACAGCTTCTTCGATTTCTTGAAAACAAGAAATGTAACCTTAGTTGTTCAAATGAATACATGAAATTTCTCATCGGCTCGAAAGGGAGTGTTAACTTTCTGGAGCAACCTTATCTAGCAGTGAAGAGGAGTTATTGCTTCCTTTTGCCCCACTGGTAATCCTCCCTCGAGCATTTGAACTGGCACCTGTGGCTCTCTGTTTTTTTTTACTCTTATTTCTTTTCCTCCCCTTGGTAATCCTCCCTCGAGCATTCGTACTGGCCACCTGTGGCTCTCTGTTTTTTTTTTTTTTTTTTTTATTTCTTTTCCACCCCGGGGACAGAAAGCGGGGAGGAGGGGATTGATCTGGTGCATTGAGGAGAAAAGAGACCCTGTGGTGTTGGGTCATATTATATGGCCATAGGCTCACTTAACTTCGTTGGCCTGGTTAAGAGTCATCGAATTGTCTATGTTTCATTCATCTTTTATTTAGTGTGTGAGATGAACTGATGTTGCATTTTTTGCAGCTCCATTAGAAGAGGGAGAATCTGAAGAAGAGTGTCCCGGAGTCATTCCCATGGGGCGTGGTTTATCTACAATGACACGACCGACAACATTGATGACTTTGCACAACATGTGTTATTGTTATGTACTGGTGCATATGGAATTGACAGGTATTTTTCTCCGGAAGTGCGTGCTTAGAATTATTCTTAATGTGTTTTACAGATGAAGATTCCTTTGAGTAGCTAGTATTTTATATTTCCCCAACGGGAGTACAAGGTAGACTTTAAAGTTTGACCACATTAACAGGGACTCGAGTTCAGCCAGTTTCAGTCTCTGTTACATGTTGGAGCTTCAGGTCTATTATTAAACTAGGGGTGGCCAAACATTACCTTAAGGACAACTCTGACCACTCCCGTGCCAATCTTTACCTCTTGTTGATTTTTTTAAGATTGTTACCGAATGATAATTGTCTGGAGTTCTTTTAAAATGAACCAGGAGTAAACCTTTTTCCGTCAACTGCTAGAATGTTGCTTCTCTCGCTGATTAGAGATGTAGCATCTTTGTAATTTAGATGTTTGAGGCAACTGTAGTAGGGGTTTGAATTCCCTGACCTCTGAGTTTAATATTACAAAGCTTACACACCTGTGAGATGTGATTCAACCCTTTGAGTATCTGCTGCCATAACCTGATCAACAAATTCCCTCCTGTCTCTTTCAGTACGAGTCCCTGTGTTTACATAAGCAATGAACATGTGGAAAACACTACATCATTTATGAGGTCATTTCATCTGAGGAGATATGGTACAGAATCTAGCAAATGTCTTTACTGGATTCATTAGTGAAGATCATTTAATGGAAAATGGCTCATTCCATGATGTATCTTCTTTATAAGGATCTCCATTGTTGCTACTCTAGTCCTTTTTCCCCTGCCACCACCTTGCTCCATTCAGACGTTTGTGTCTGTAATAATATACTTCTTTCCTTACAGGTGAGCACAGCTTCCAGGAGGAAGTAAAGATTATATCGAGATGGGTTAATTCGAAGGTCCGTCCAGTAGACATAACTTTGCCCCTTGCTAGTGTTCAAAAGAGCTCCTCTGTGCTCGTGGCTGAGTTTGAAGTGTAAAGCAACAAGCAACAAGGTGGATTTGGATGAGGACATCTAATTTTTTTTCCATCATGTTGGTCCCTCACCATTCTTAGCAGTTTTACAGAAAAAGCTCATATTTGATGTTGTCGAATGGTATTATGATTTTTAAACCATACGAAGATCATTCTGGCTGAGTAGCATATTTCTCTTTCCTTTGATTTCCTTTTTGAGAATGAAGGTCTTGTCTGGCTCTTTGGGTGTATCGTAGTCTGCTTTATGCAAGTTTTCTCACTTGCAGTCCTCCAGTCTCGCCCCTTCTCAAAGAGCGTGCTGTTATTCTTACTTCAACTAGCTTCATCATTGTCATATGGTTTCACACATGTAGGTTGAGCCATTGGAAAGCGGAAGATGAAAGGAAGGCCTTAATGACCACACTCATAACCTCAACGGCCACACCCGGCCCCCTCCAGCTGCACCTAGGCCCTGATGTCTGGAGATGGGTTGGTTTGTAAAAGAAAAAAAGCTTAGTTGTATAGTAGCATCTACCTTTTTGTGAAACAAATGGACCCTAAGTTGATAATTGCATATGCCCGGCATGTTCAATGCAAGTGACATTAGAGGCAGAGCCTGTAGTTTAACTCTGTTGATCAATCGGCGGCAAAGGTTTCGGCACAGAGACTTGCGTCCGGATTGAGCCCAATTTATCATGATGGCAGTCCGCATGTTCCAGTGAACCGAAAAACAAAATGCAGGACTTTGTTAAGGTAAAACATAGGCAGTAATCAATACTCGAATGTTCATCGGACGAATCGTGAAGAATACATATTAATTTCCCCATACTGAATTGTCGTTAACTTTTCCGTCACAAAGCCCCAAGAAACAGAAGGAACAAGACTCATTGGAGTAGTGTTTCAGATAGCCAAGAACCAGATATGGTAAAAGAGATTAATGCAGGATCTGAAAGGCAAATATAAAAATAGAAAAGAAGGTTTCCTGAGCAAACGATCTTTGCTCTCGGCCCAACTAGCACTAACATTTGAGCGAAGAGATGTAAATTAAAGTGTTTTTGTGCACTTACATCACAGCTTGATAAAATATGTATGATCTGATGCATCGTATGTACCTGGTATAGAAGATAAAACTAGTGAATCATACAGCGCATGCGCAGAAACAAGATCAAGCGCAAGGGACATAGGTCAGAGCATTCCACCTACTAATATGGAAAGAATCCCGAAGTGCATCAAGTGACAAAAGAACCCTAAAGTCTTGAAACTACTAGTTAACTATGAGCGGCAAATATCTTCAAGCTCAGTCATCAGCGACGCCATGCAAATCTCTTCTTCCTTCTCTTAAGCTTCTTCCTCTCCTATACTCAATCTCAGCATCCGAGCTAGACAAACCTGAATGGTACTTCCGGCAACTTCTGGATGACCGCATCCTCCAAAGTAAATTCTCGTCGTCTGTGTGGTTAATGGGATGCCCAATCCAGATGCATCCGAGCTTGGTCTCTCTGGTTTCAGTTCTGAGATAAATGAGTAAAGGCGTCAAAAATTGCAGGTGTATTTACAGGTACAAGAAGAACATCAGAGCTAATATTGCATGTAGACTGTTACATAGGCAAAGGTCTAAATATACAACATGGATTTGGCAATGAGTTGGACTTTTAACCAAGTTCAACTGACACTACAAAGCACATCATGAACTGGACACAGTTGCTTTCATGTCCTTGCTCACCTAATGCGTGTCATAACTTAAAAGCACGTATTCCTTCAATGGTTTATAAATAAATGGAAGGTTGTTGCCTTCTTACAGTGTAATAACTAAGCTCGACTGACACTTCAAAGGACATCATGAATTGGACACAGTTACTTTCATGTCCAGAAGCAAAATTTCTTCGCAATATGTTGAGTTCACAATACAACATCACTTATAACTATCCTTGCTCACCTAATGCATGTCATAACTAATAAGCACGGATTCCTACAATGGTTTAAAAATAAATGGCAGGTTGTTTCCTTCTCACAGAGTGTAATAACCAAGTTCAAGTGACACTTAAAAAGGACATCATGAACTGGACACAGTTGCTTGCATGTCCAGAAGCAAAATTTCTTCACAATCTGTTGAGTTCACAATACATTGACTTATAACTATCCTTGCTCACCTAATGCATGTCATAAGTTATAAGCACGGATTCCTTCAATGGTTTAAAAATAAATGACAGGTTGTTGCCTGCTTACAGAGTGTAAGCAGCTAGATCATGGAATATTGGTCTTCCACTTAATGTAGATGAGATGGCAACACCTTTAAGTATTTCAGTATACATCCATACTGATACAGATGACAAGACGCCTTTGGTATGTAAAAACATGGGCAATAGAAAAATGAATACAAATCAATTTTACTTTTTTTTTAACCAAAATTTGGAACATTCTTTTGCTAAGATTCTCCAAACAAATGGAATGGAGGAACAGCCCCTTCTAAGACTATGCTTACTGGAAGAACGATGGGTTGAGAACGCCTTTGCAGTATATCCATACTGGTACAGATGATGAGGATGCCTTTCCGTAGGTAAACCCATGGCCCATAGAAAAATCAAAACAGTTCAATATTACTTTTGTTTACCAAAAAAAAAAAAGGATAGCTTTTCCATTAAGATTCTCCAAACCAAATGGTATGGAAGAGCAGCACTATCTAAGACTATGCCTTTACTGGACAACTATAGCTGACACAGATGGCATGAGAAAAGATGAATATGGTAACGTAAGAAAAGCGACTTCACCTCTATGATTGTTGCATGAAGATGACACTTCAAAGCATGCATCTCTGTTAAGGGGATCTGATTCCACTCCAAGACTACTCGAAGTTAGCAGTGTTATATGTGTTTTCTCTGCTTTTTGTTCTTCACGTGCCAATACAGGCTGTAGAGTCGCCCCAGAAGAAGAGTTACTGGATGCAAATGGAGTCATGCTGAAGGAATCATCCATTGGATCAGAAATCTCCACATAATGGTTCGTGGTAATCATTTCATCTGCACTGAACCCAAAGGATGCTCTATAAGCTTCTATTTCATCAGCATCCTGCATAGGACTTCTATTGTTTTGCCAATTCTGGTATCCACTGCTGCCGTTATAAGCGACATCTGAATCCTTGGAAACACTTAATCTGCCACCAGTATGAGGGAATGGAGGATTATGATCCAGATAAAATTCAGCAAATGTAGCTGGGCAGAAGAAATTAGTATCGTGAGTGACTGGAGAGGCGCTTGCATTGTCTTGCCCATATAACCGATCAGAACCCCCTCCCGTATACTTCCCACTTCGAGGAGAAGCCAATGGGTCCCACTGTGGAGGGAACTCCCTTTCTGGAAAGACGATGATAATCCACCACTGGATATCCTCGAAACGGGTGATCGCAGACTACTGGAAGGGCTTTCAGGGCAAAGTGGATAATTTGCCTGAAGATCGTTCCCAGCAAGGTAACTGCTCCTATCGGCACCTTTGAGGCCCCTTGAAGATGAAAGAAACTGCGCATAAGGAACATCCGGTGAGGAGGGTGTAGTTAAATGGGCCAACTCTGGTGGAGGAGTGAAGGGAGCAGTTGATGGCTCAGTTGTGAAGGTTGAGAAAACAGGAGGAGACACAAGTTGTGTTTCGTGAGCGTAGGGCCCCGTGGCAAACATTGTGGATGAAGGGCCACCAGGTGAGTTGGCTGATAAAGATAAGAAACAACTAGGTGATTGAGCTGTAGAAGGGAGAGCAGAGTTTGTAAAGGATGCTGGTGAAGAAGGAGGTGCAAGAAGAGAGGGAACCAGTGCTGTCCCTTGGTTAGCCAACCCAATGGCTTGAGGTCTGTTTGGCTGGTTTGCTGCAGCATTTCCCTCTGGAATACGAGATGCAGGAACTATTCGTTTTCCACCTTTCTGAGAACCAAAACAAGAAAAAGCACCAAGGCATCCTCCCCATCTCTTCTGCTGTTCAATATGTCAGAAATTAAGTATCTCAGATTTCTCGACGTCAAAATATTCCGAACTGAAGAAAACTCAAATCAAGGCAGAGGAAAGAAGGGCCAACTCTAAAGAGTTTCCTTCTGTTACTAACATAGGCTCAGCTTTATGTATCGGACCAGAAGAGGTTTGTGTTGTTAATAGACAAGAACTTTTTTGTTAGTATACTTCAAGAAAATGAGCAGTAAAGGACTTGGAAGTTTCTTCAACGAGTGAAAAGGTGCTGCTGCCGAAGGCAGTACTAGAATGATATACAACTATTGCCATTCCAGGTCAAAAGTGACATGCCAAAAGAAAAAGGTACAAAAAAAATGAAGATTCCAGATACAACTTTACAAAACAAAGATGATACACACAAGCTGCTCTTTGTTTGATTGACAAGATTTATGACAAGTCTATATATAAAGTTTCTAGCGAGACAAGCGCTGCAGATTTTCTCAATAAACTTTGTGGAGAACCAGAAAATAAATTGTTTTCCAAAATATCTTGAAGAACATATTCTGTTAAAAATTCCCTTCTTAGTGCTATATCCTCATCCATAAGCATTACCTACAGATATTCCTGTAGTGGAATCAGAAGTCCATATAGTAACAAGATTAACAATGAAACACCATCGAAACATTGCTACTCATGCCTTTTTTTTTTTTTGGTCAAACCATACCACTTAATAATGCACAATTTTAACAAGCACTGGCCTCGCGGAATTTCATCTCTTACGAAATTTTTTATATGACACTACACATAACAACAAGAAGCAGCTTTTCTACTGACCACACCTATGCTTTGAAGTAATCTTCATGTCTAAAAATGAAAACCAGAGGCTGGATAGAAGTTGAACTACAATATGTTTTGACTCCTTAAGGGGTCCATAGAATTCCCATCATCATTGACTTTTACAGCCCTATCCAATCATTGCCAGAACAAGGACCAAGTAAGCTTTGATGGAGAAGGTGTTGCTATCCGAGAATTTGTATATATCACTTGCTCAAAATCATCTAACTTGCCATTGAATAAGACTAAGGAACACTGACTATTTGTGCCTTGCGTTTCGTAAAACAGCAGTGCACAGCTCCAAGTTCTTACCCAATTGGCCTATTCCACTGGATCTGAAGATAACAACTCACGACAAAAGTCAATATCTGATTCATACGAGGGCATTCCGTCTTCATCGCGACCAAGAGGCAGACCCATGTTATGCAAACAAACTTCTTCATGAAAAGGAAAGAACAGTCGAGTAAAGAAAACTAAGTGGACATTTCCTCTCAACTTTACTTCCAGCAACTGTGAACTCCAAGTTCGATGACTGATTAGCGTTTTTCTGAACTATCAACTCAATGGTCTGAGGACCAGATCTAAAGGAACATTGCACGTGCTTGGACCCGTAAAAACAGTAAGCAAAATTAAGCACCCCAAGAAAAACCCAACCCAGATCTGACCCATATAGCCAATGCAATGCCACAACAACAAACGATCGAAAAGACATCAACTTTCTCGAAAATAAGAAGAATAATCAAACGTATGTACCCGTTCTTGCTGCTGTTGAGGAATTCTAATCTGCTCGGAACCCATCCCGCCCACTTACTCAGTCACACGGTGACTCGACTCACTGACTCGCTCGATCGAAGTGCAATTACAGCACATCCTTTTATCTTCTTAACAGCACAAAAAAGAAAGAAAAGTACATGCTTTCGCTTGCAGCAGCAGCTGCTACAGCTAATAATGAAGCCATCTTCGAGCTCCTCGCGGAGTTAGGCTAAGCTCGAGAATCGCTTCATGGGTTTTGCGAATGGTTGACAGACACACATCAACGCAAGAGATCCTACACTTAAAGGCTCAAACAAGAAGCAGGCAAGGAGAGGATTGGCCACAAAGAGCAACCGGGGAAAAGAAAGGGGAGACAGATGGAAGAAAGGGCGTGGACTGGGAGTACGACGATGCTGCGAAGATGGAAAACGGGGAGCGTCATGGAAAGGAAAGCCTGATGGGAGTAATAACATAAAAAGACAAAAGCGAAAGGGACCGCAAGTGTGCGATGGGGAAAGCAAGAGATAGAGAGATTTTCTTTTGTAGTTTTCTCTCAATCTTTCCCTTTCCTTCATTCCCCTCATTTTTATCCTCATTTTTTTTTTTTATGTTGACGCGCGCGCGTATATGTGTTTATTTTTATTTATTTATTTATCGTGAAACTAGAGGAAAAAAGGGTCAAAAAATAATAATAAGCCAAAATCTTAGATTAATTTTCTTTCTATTCCTTCCAAAATTGCCTTCACAAAATAATACGAGCAAATTAATATTCAAATTCGATCCACAGCTCAACGCGCATGATAATATTTTTGGAGTTGAATTTCTAATCTAAACGTTTTTGAGCAGAAATCCATTTGATAGCGCAACTTCTGAAACAGAGTTTCTTTTGGTTATATAATTCATTTTTTTTACTTCTGAAGCATTTTTCCCTTCAAAAACAGTTTTGGAACTACTTGAAGAAATAAAAAAAAATTCAACTTATGCTCAGAAGCAAAAGTAGAAAAATGAATTTCTAGCAAAAGTTGATTTCTAGAGCACAAGTATTGCCATGCACACTCTTCGCTCGAAAAAAGCCATGTTAGTTATTCCACTGACTACCCTTGCGAATTTTCTTTGCACAAAAAAAAATTACCCGTTCTCTTTTGTGAGGCAACTTGATTTATTTTTTCAAATGATTATTGAATTTTATACATGCGTACTGTTCAACTATGGTAACTACTTGACCCACCCATCCATGACCCAGCTGGTTTGCGCTCTGGTCCTTTCACGAGAGATCCTAGGTTCGAACCTCGCTGGGTGCCGGTGATTTAAGCGGAGGGTCATGGCGGTGGGATGCTGCGCTAGTCCTCCAGGAGCATTAGTCGAGGTGCGCGATCCATACTGACGCTGGCCCGAACACTTTCGATACAAAAAAAAAACTATGATAACTACTTGAACGACGAACTTTTGAGTAATAGTCTCGCTTTAATTTGTTTGAACATATTTATATACCGCATCGAAGCAGCGATATATTAGAAATTCTAATTTCACTCTTTAAGTTTGACATGACATGCTTATTAAAGCCATCAAAAGTAACGACTTAGGCATAATAAGATGTGGCAATTAAAATCAATCATGTCAACAGAAAAACAAATTATCCCAAACCTATCGAGAAAATAGGTGTTCCATGAATCGAGGATAGACTTGTGATCGAACCAACCTTGTTTGGCACTATCTAAATTACTAAGCTTATTTCTCCTGTGCAGAAGGAAAGGACTATATTAATTTCTTGAACTTATAAATCAATTATTAAAGCTGTCCCCGTTAGAAAAAAGTCTCTAAATATATCCCTCGAATGAAATCTATCAAGTTTTTCTATGTACAGTTCCCTTTGTAACGAAGTGAGAACTACACTATTCTAAGCACATAGCGTTAATCAAAACGTCACATATCAAGTGTCTGGTAAATCTTCCAAACGAGAAGGACAACCAAAAATACAAACTGTTCAACAAACAAATCAATCTTTAACGTTGTTATGTTCTAACTAGACGATGCCCGTATAGGTCATTAATCACAATGCCGTGCTTATATTTTCTGCATAATTTCTACCCACGAGACTTCATGATGTTACCAAAAATCCTTTATCCATTCGAAAGACCAGAAGTAGAAAGGTGGGCTACGTCTTGATATAAACATAGGGCAACATGAAGTAGGTGTCTTTTGTATGGTCCCCTTAGTCTAGGATGGTTGTCTCAAGCCCCAACCTCAAAGGCTAGACCTCATGTCGGGACCTAAGTAAAATCTAGATACTCCTGAACATGTGTAGCATTTTGCGTTGATTTCGTGGGTCATGTGCATGAGAATAGCGTAGGGTATAACCATGATTGGGTCTCTCATCATGTACGACGGTTGATCCACGCACGTTAGCAAAAGCTTCCCTCCCTAATTTTTACTTTTAACTGTGTAATTTCAACTTCATATAATGTTTCTTTACTTAGTAAATAACCCAAAGTCTAGAACTCCCAAGACCTGCCTAAATGTCGAAGCTAAAGCTGAAAAGAACAAGGTCATGCACTCAGATGCCACAAACACCGTACTCCATAGTACGGTGAAGTCCGTCATGTCAAATCTATCATGAATGCACCTAAGCTTATTTCAAACGATGGGTAATTTATCTTTTTCTGTTTATTGGCAAAAAGCCGAAAACCAGAACCGAAACCATTATAAAAAAAATAAAAATCCAACGAAGAAAAGAAAAGAAAAAACCCTTGACCATTTGGCCGCCTCGTCGTCACCCGCAAATACAAGTTCAAGCCATGCCATTAGTAAATATCCGACCGGTTTATGCTCCGAGTGTGAGGAGATCAATGACAATCCAAAAAAACATCGAATTAACGCAGCGGAATAAAATAATCTATCTCTTGCGCAAACTTAATAAGAAATGATTTAATGAAGTAATATATCTGCCAAAATGACAAGCACTCACGAATACAATAAATTTTTGCATGGAAAATCTCCATGATGTGAGACGATAAAAATCACGAGATCGGAGTCCATCCAAAATCTTCACTATCAAGAATTGGGTAAGCAATATTCTTCTCTAGTTAATATTGGAGGTACATGGTAGCAAATACATCAAGAACACTGTTCTTGGTAATATATGTGAATTTACAAGAGATTATGGATAAATCTCACCAAAACGCAAGTTTTGTTCTACTCATGAAAAACCCGATGAAAGAAGATCCAGATGAAATCAAACCGATCAAATTCGAGAACATACTTTGCGAATAATTGGACCAAGAATCAACCTTCGACGTCAACTTGATGGAAACCAAATAGACCCTCTTGCAGATTTTCTTCTCTCTTTCTCTCTTACTATTATGTCTAAAAAAGAACGTCTTTTTGGTTACGATATAAAAATTGCGAGAAACTCTATTTCTCTCTATATAATTATATGAGTTCAAGCTTACAGGGCTTGCAATTCATAGGCTTTCTCCACGCGGGAGTGAAACCCAGCCAACATCGACACGTGCTATATTATGTAGAAAGACTTCTTAACTTTTGACATGATTTTGAGAGGGGGGGGGGGGGTTGCTACGATTACAGGCTCGTCAATTTTAGACTTTTAGATTCTAAGCGGACCTAGGGTCAAGAGTACGATTTCTTTATGGAAAAGTCCAAAAGGGGGGTAGCTACAACGATCTGTCCCTTCTTATCTTTTTCTTACAAGACAACGACACAAGGGTGTTTAAATTTTTAACTATTCAAATGATCGATAAACTTTAGCCTAATATGCAACATTACCCTTCAATTTTAAATTTACATAAGCATATGAATTTGGACATGTCCAAACTAGGCACGGACTATATGAAAATATTTAATGCTATGGAAGGATAATATTAGTTATTTTCGTATAGTTTAAGAATTAGTATGAATATTATCAAAAGTTCGTGGATCATAATTGAAAACAAATGTGAAAATTTAGGTGACGACATTGCATATTCGGCTAAAATACATGGATAATATTGAACAAATTGAAAAGTTTGGGGACCATGTTATGTATTAGGTCAAAGTTCATGGACTATTTGCCTCATTATCTATTTTCTTTCCAACAAAGGAAAAGTAAGCAAAAGAAAAAAAACTAATAAAATCTTGGCCTTATCAAGAGGCCATAAAACCAGTGGACTTCTAGCTGTACGAAGAGAGCTTATGAGCCTCGTCGGAGCCATTCCTTTCATAACCATTTGTACGTGAGTAGGCCCAAAGAGAAGCCGTTGGGCCCATTAGTTTTAGTCGAGGCCCAGAATTCACGTACCAAAACCGTTTTGAAGCATGCAATTGATCTAGAACGAGCTGTATTTAGACTTCTCCCGTCGTAATCTGCTCAAAAACACACGTCTCGAGTAAAACTGATTCTAATTCAGTAGAAAGTTACAGCGAATATAAATACGCTAGCTTGAGAAATAAAAACGATCTAGTCGTGGCAAATAGGAAATCCATAAATTTATTCAACATCTATACGCGCACCGACAAAAAAAAGAGGCAAAGTGAAGTGTCGCGTGAGAGCATTGCATTAACAACATTCATCTAATAGATACCGCTCAATTCTTTAATTCAGCATAGTCAGATTGTGTCATTTTTAACAAGTTATGCCGTGATGTTCTTATGAGTTACAACGGTGAGCATTTCGCGGAAGCTAAAACTGCCCCGTTGGACGTGCTTTACATACTTTTTAACGATTTTCCCTTGATATCGAAGTTTTCAAACGTGGTTGTAAGAGTTTCGATCTAATAACCCCGTACCCTTTAACCGCTCGTTATTCATGTGAAAAGTCGAGATTACGTTTGTTTTGTAGAAAGCAGTCTCATTTTTTGCACATTTGGATTGCTCAGAATAATGAGCAATGAAAATATGTTTCCTAATAAGTTATTTCAGGAAAAATGATTCCTGTTAAAACGCCAAAAAAACATTTTTGGGGCGGTAGAATAGAAATTGTTGTGTTGGGACACGGGGACCCAACTTGTTCTTAGACTTTGGCAGCTAGATTAGGTCTTGGCACCCAGGGTCGGGGCTGTTCATAGACATCGTGGCCAAAGTTGAAAAAGAAAAAAAAAAAACAAAAAAAAAATGAAGGTTTTCCAAAATTTTCAATTTCTCTCGATTTCTTTTCTTTTTTTTTTCTTCCTTTGCCGATCACTAGGCCTTGCGCGATGGTCAGTGTGATTGGCCGTAGGCAGGGGGGTTTGCGAGGCTCGAGCTCACCTTAGGGCAGTGTTGGACAATTACAGTAGAGGACGAAAAGAAAAAAATTAAAAAAAATTTAATTTTGCAAAAAGTTACAATGATTATTCACGTTAGCATCAATCGTACCGTATAAGACGTCCCTGGGTCAACGCAGCAATTTCGGCCAACGGACGACTGCGGAATATTCAAATGATTACTTATCAGACGAAGAAAAATCATTTTTCAAATTGATATCACAACCAAACATTAAAAAAAAAAGATTTAAAAATATTTTTCGAAAATTCGTATTCTTCGCAAAAATGAAGAATGCAACTGGAAGTCCCGTCCTCTAGTTTAATATCTGTGTCTCTTGTCACATGGTTGTACCACCCGCCATCATGATTCCTGCCACGAGCAAAGGGTCCACGACGCATCGTCTTTGATCAATCAAGTCTACTTTAATACCCGCAAAAAAAAAAAAAAAGAAATCGACGGAATATCCTCCTTTTTCCCTCTTTTGGTTTCCCCTCCAGATATTATCAAAGGAGACAAAAGGTAACGACAGGCAACAAATGGATGGGCTCTCGGTCTTCTCTCTCTTCCTCCTTTTCCAATTAAATTCTTTTTTGGTCCGTCCTTTTCAATTAACTTGATCAGTCATAATGTGAACGAGTTCGGTGTCGTGGCATTTCTCTGTATTATGTTGTATTTCTAATTGTTACATCTAAATTTTTTTAAATTCACTCGTAAGAGCCCGAAAACTGACAATTTTTCCATCGCGACAATTAGGAATGAGATTAGTACCGCATAGAACATAAATTGGATCTTGAAACGGGATCGATGGGGAGCTAGTCCGGATTTCAGATTTTTTTTTCAAGATAGACTCAGATCTAAAATTTAGAAAAATATTTTGACGAGTAGGTTTCGAGACCGATAACTGCGCTTCGCGTTTTTTATTGTATATGTTTTCGCGTGATTTGTGGTATTATATGGTATCTGATGATAAGTTTGTAATCTTGATCCACTGTATCCTGAGTTTACATTTTACGAAGATATTCGTGTCGAGATTTT
Source organism: Psidium friedrichsthalianum (assembly GCA_019149425.1). Taxonomy (NCBI): domain Eukaryota; kingdom Viridiplantae; phylum Streptophyta; class Magnoliopsida; order Myrtales; family Myrtaceae; genus Psidium; species Psidium friedrichsthalianum. Next base: position 1,592 of record JAGVVM010007860.1, on the reverse strand, counting down.
TTATTTCGGTAACTGTTTCGCATTAGAACACATATGAGTTGCCTGCTAAGTAAAGAGATTGTAGTTTTTGACCCAAAAAAAAAAGAACTGACAACATGTGCTAGCAATTAAAGATGCAGGATTAGATGCAGTCATTTATATAAGGAAACATGTGAAACGTAATTCAGGCCCTAGGACCTTACCAGAAACTGCAACAAAAATAGATTCCCGATTTCAAGGCATGACAAAAATAGGTTCGAGTTTCGAAAAATGAGAATTCTATTTTACTTAGATACGTCTTCAGGTTTTTGGAATCTATACAGAACCTCCAAATCGATCAACTTACCGTTCGCGTAGAAGATTAGTGATTAAAAGAAGAGAGACTCTCAATGTGCTCCGAAAGAACATGTGGTGGGGCTCATACGCGCGCGACCAAAACCACACGATACGGCACGAGGCCCAAAGGCGAAAGTGTCGGCAGAGGGAAGAGCAACGCAAGATCGTTTTTTTTTTTCGAAGGGGGCGTGGGGGGGGGGGGTTCAGACGAGATGTTTGTAACCAGTCAGTTTCTGGAGTCAAGTTCGACGACGCTCTTGGCATATTATTAGAGAAACCAAAATGACAGAAATGAAAAGAAAAAGTCCCAGCATTATTCAAGCATTGTAAATGCGAGAAATGTTTAAAATTTGGCCCCCACCAAAAAAAAACAGAAAGAAAAGAAAGGGAATCCAGCCAGAATAATCTCCAAAAAGAGATCTACTGCGACAGAAGAGACGGCCTCGGCTTCGGTGCAATAAACTTCTGGAAAGCGTATTAAACCATCTTGGTCCCTCGAAGTGCTTGATTAAGACGATTGATTTTGCCTTTTTTTTTTTTTTTCTCTGTATATGTATGAGGTAGGGCGTGGAACCGTGGAATGGAGAGCATTTGATGATGGCTCATGATGATTCTTTTCAGAAAAGCATTATCCAAAGAAAACCGTAGGGAGAATTTCGACGCAAATTTTTAACAATGAGGAAACTGACCATAGATAGGATATAATTCGAGATCTTGGATTAATTCTTGTTTTAGAGACCAAGTGACTTCCTTCCTTCTAGGATTGTTCGTCCTGTTTCTCGAAATTCATCGATGATCGCACACACGCTTGTTCGAAGAAAGAGAGGAAGAACAATGAAGGTATTCTTAAGAAAGAAGAACACAAACAATTAAGGACACATCGGCTTGGTCGTCGTAAAATGCAACTACCTTCAGCAGAGCTGTTAAAGGATCTGCATGTCGTCGAGTTCTTGAAGTAGTCTTTAAACAACAGTTAGCTCGCTCCGCGCATCTAGAAGACTTGTTAGCCAGTGCAATGAATGTTTTAAAGATACTCTTATACCATTGTAAACTTCACATTTTTTCTCTGTTTCATCTACTAAAACATTCTCATTTTACTCTTCTCTGCCATATATTATTTTCAAATATCCCCACCACAATCTTTTCTATCCAAATTCACTTTTCCCCTAAAATTCAAACTCCCTAAAAAACCCAATAACTCCCTTCAAAAAATAAAAAACCTTCTATAATATAAACAAATAAAACTACTATAAGAAAAACCCTACTCACTATATAAA
>JAGVVM010007859.1:0-14362 GCA_019149425.1 Psidium friedrichsthalianum | reverse complement strand
AAAAGAAGAGCGGATTTAATGAAAAATTCCCATTGGCATTTCGTCCGTTAGTAGTTGGATGTATGCCATATGTGTTTGTACAAGACGGCTATTGCTTATATAATTGGTTTTGTGTTGTGAGTGGATTTCTCTTCAAATCCAGGTAAGAATATTGGAAATTCTATCAGAAAAGCAGTATTTAGAGGCACTTCCAACATTTGCTTGTGTTATGAAAATGAAAGCGAGTTGAATGGCTATTTAGAATTCAATATGTAGTTCCGGACAATTCCAAAGTCACATTGGGTTATATGATGACTTTGAAAGGTGTAGCAGTTTCATGTCAATTCAAGATTACAAAAAATGTGTACTTTGTCTACAACTAAAGTAGATTATATAGCTGTCACGAGGAGGCAAAAGAACTCTTGTATCTTGGGATGCGGAAAAGTCCTAAAAAGAGTTTCGGTTGAAGCAAACAAAAATTTGTCAATATTGTGATAGCATGAGCGCTAGCTATTTAGTAGGAATCTGATGTTGCATTCAAGGTCGAAGCATAGTGATGTGAAGTATCACTAGGTACGAGAGAAGTTAGAACAGAAGTTCTTTCTACTTGAGAAAATCCACACCAATGACAATGGATCCGATATAATAACTAATCTTGCTTGGTGAAAGCTTGAATTGTAAAAACAACGCGGGCATGATGAAACTCCCCCACATGAAGTCGGAGGGGGAGATTTGTTGGCTTTCCGCTTCCTTGGGGGGCCAGCTTCATTTCAAATAAGAAAAAAAAAGCAAAAGTCAAAAGTCAACAGGTCAAAAAAAAGAAGAAAGACACAAAGGAAAAAGCAAAAGAAGAGAAGGGGTGGTCTTGTCTTTGTGAAGTGGAGTGTGCCAGATGAGAAAAAGAGAGAAATAGGGGAGAGAAAGAGAGTTCAACGAGAGGGTGCTTTGAGGGAGGAGAAGAAAAGGGCACGACTTTGTGGTCCCGATTCGAAGGCCAAACGTTGATGAAATTGGCATAAATTTCAATATATTTTTCATGAGGCTGAAGTCTACAAGTTGATCAATTTCATTCGTTGAGATTCATCTTTGAATTCTCCAATCGCAATTAGGGTTTTTTTTATACCTTTTGTATTGCTCCAACTTTGTGATAAGGAAATGCTTTGTATTCTTGATGTTGAGTCCCTAGTGTGTGACTAGAGAGGAACTCCTTTGTATATCTACTATTCTTAATGGTTAGTGAAATTTTAGGTTGTTCGTGATTCTTCCTGTTTTGGTTTTTCACGTAAATATTGGTGTATTGTCTTCTTATCATTTTTCCTTTGCTATAATATTTATTGTTGGTTATTTCTAGATTAAGTCATAGTTTAGGGGAGAGTTCGATCCTGAATTGGTTAGTTTGAGGCAAAGTGCTATCCGTTTTCCCCCAACACTATTTTATGTTGAGTATGCACAAATGAAAAGCTAAACCTAAATTGATCCATTGGGCTTAGGATGTTCAATGGGCCTCTATATGTAGCCGGTCTTTATGCTCGTGCCCCTATGTTATCAAAGAAAATTATAAGAAAACGACCAAAAAAATTGCGGAATACCTTATGTTAGCGAATAAACTCAGGACGTGATTCACCTGTCCATTCAACTAATTTACAACGGAGCTTTGTAGGTCAAGTTTTAGTACATATATCAATATAGAGACTCAAATGTGAAAAATATAAAGTTGGCATTACTTAAAGGCTGTATCTGATCTATAGGATGGCAATGTAACAGTGAAATAAATCGGATAAGAAATGTGAATGACTCTTTATATCATATCTTTTTTTGGTAAAATATTGAATATCATGGATGACATAGTTATAAGGAAAAAAAAATGGGATAGAGAATCGCAATGGCTGACTGCAAGCCACTGTCATTATGATGGTCAACTTTATTAGAGAAAATTATCCAAAAAATCTTAAATTTATTGCATTTTTACCAATCCAGTGCTGAACATTTAATTTTGACAATTGAGTCTTTTGGTTAATTTTGGCCAAAAATTTATGACGTAGAGTCGACTGTCCCTACATGACCGATCGTCGTTGAGTGGACAATTTTTAATAATGTTTCATGTTTTCGAACTTTTTTTATTAATTATAATTTTCTTTCCTTTTTATTTTTTTCTTTTTATTTTTTTCATTTTTTTTTACTATGTTTGGCAAGGTTCGTCGGGTCAGGACCCTCACCAGTTCTAGTGAGGCCATCGTGGCCTGCCTCGTTAATCGTAAACGAAAGCCCAAGGACCCTTGCCCAATGGTTGGCGAGGGCCCGACAACCCTCGCCAGCCATAGTAAGAAAAAACAAAGAAAATGAAATATAAAAATAAAAATTTTGAAAAAAAGTTCCACACGTTAGTGTCAGTGTGCTACTTAGGACGGTCAGTGTTCGCATCGTGACTTCCGGCAAATTGGCCAAATGAACTCAATGTCAAAACATGAAAAGGTTTGGATTCAATTGACAAAATAAAAATGTTGAGGCCGAATTGGGAAAAATATAAGAAGTTTAGGTCCGTTTGAATAATTTGCTCGCTGAACATCGTTGCGGTAGTCATGTCTGTGACGGTCGGCTTGAGACCACTGCAAAAGAAAGCACGGATGTGTCGCCAGTCAAGGAGACCACATCAACACGAACGACATTGAAAGAGGGTGATGAAAATAGGAGCGAGTGACCAAGATTTGTTAGGCAGCCATTGCGGCAATAGAGTCGTCGGACAGCTTAGTACTAAGATCTGGCTTTTAGGAGTACATTCAAGTTTTATAATATTTGGCTTTTTATCAATGCGATGAAATGCATTCTAAAGGGTTAGCTTAGTGCTAAGAAGCGGGTTGATGTGTGTGGTTTAGGTGCATTCCCTCGTATGTAAGGACTTGAAAAGTCTTGAATTCAGGGCTTTTTGTTTTAGTATCAAGTAAAAGTTTTGTAGGATCACCGTTTACTATTATAAAAATTTAAATTGATAGAGATTATGGTGTGACTAATATTCAGAAGCTAAACAAATTGCTTTCCAAAAGGGAAAACCAAAGTAGAAAATTAGCATGCCATTGTCCTTCAGCATTAAAGGAAGAGAGAAAATGACACTGACAGTGTCACAATCACTTTAGTGCCATAACTTTTTAATAATGACTTAGTGCCATAAAGTTTACTTGAGTTATATCGGCGATTTTTCTTGCAATAAATCTTACATGGCATTGCATTAATCCAATGGTAAATCATTTGATGTAGCTCGCCGAAGAGATGATGACAGCAAAATTCAAAAAGCACACTGTTTAAGCTTCCCTACCCCAATTTGAGGATCTGAGACTAAATAAGGTTGAAATCGAAACCTTAGCCCCTATTGTTCAGTCGAAACAAAAAGTTAATATTTCACTTCGGACACCATGCCAGCCTCCTCTCTAAGCTCCTTGCTAGGTAATATGTTCGAACTGAAACTGGAACTTGGGCTACGATTCATGGGACTAAATTTACCTAATTTCTCAATTTGGAAAAAATTTGTGCTCCCAAACCACGTTGTTTGATGTATATCTTGATGCTGACATCTCCGAGACATATTGGATCATTTATTCTAAAAAAAATCATAGATAGGATTTTCCAATAATAGGTGACGGAACTCATTTGAATGATTGTTTTCCCATCTTGCATCCCGACACTAATTAATTACTTCGAAATTTATGATTCTAAAATGACAGTTGTAGAAAGTTATGGTACTGTAATATCCACCACATTAAAAAAGCTGATGATACGGCATTGTACCGGTCGCCATTACATGATTGATTGAGAGGATTTAATCAGAGAATATTAGGGGGTGAGTGTTCTAGGTTTCTTACAGGTTGCATTGGAACCTGAAACCTACCATCGAAACATGTTCCTTATGTTTTGAGACTTGAAATCTACCTTGTATATTTTGGAACACATCGTGGGTTCCATGTTCGATTCCAGGGTCTATACAGGCTTCCATTTGTATTTTTTATTGAACGATTATAGTGAAACATCACCTTTAGTGACCATCATTTGTTTCTATAATCCATTAATCACCACTCATTTATAGACACTCGAATAGATATGAAACATTAAAAAATTAAAGGTCTCGGTCATACCTATCACAAAAAATGGAAGCTCAGACTAGTGATTTTAGATTACACACGTATGCCATGGAATATGACAACATCGCGAAGAGATATATCAAGAAAAACACAAAAACTTGTTACATGTTACATCACCGGTTTCAGGTTCTAATTTAGGTTCTACTTACTTGGAGCCAACCCGTAGAATAAGTTCTTCAATTTTTGGAACTTTGGACCAACTTTACATACTTTGGAACCTGGAATCGGATAGGTTCCTCACTAGTCCGGTCCTATTCGATTCCAAATTTCATATTCTACTCTGAAATCATACTCACCCTAAAGAATATAGGACCATATTTATTAGCTTAGGTGCGTGAATCACGTGGTATAGCGACTGCATTATGCATGAGTAATGGCTCAAAAACGTGCAAATCACATAAGAGATTAGAGAATTAACAAAGACAACGAAGAAAGAGGCCAAGAAAATGACCCGTATATACCCTTGCTCCTATTGTCAAATAATCACCACATACTCATGATAAGATATTTCGTTCATACCAACCGTCGGTGCGCCTACTATACAATATACATAATTGACTCGCAGATCTATCAATAATTAAATACCTGTCGACTCATCTCCATCCCTCCAAAGTTCTTGAGAGACCTTGCACACTTTCATCACCAGTTCCATGATCGCCCGTCGAGATTTGAGAAGATGCACCATGGTGAAGAACTCTCTCTCTCTCTTTCTCTCTCTCTCTCTCGATCGATCGATCTTGATCTCGATCTCGAGCGAGAGTTGTTGCAGAAACCCTCTTTCCATTTCAGATGGCTATGGAGAAATCGCGATTGCGGGCATTGTTGCTGCCCACCATCGTGGGACTTGCCGCCACCTTTGCCAGTCGACAACATCGGAGGCCAAGCGGTTCTAAACGGCAAAGGCTCACGCCGCCATCATCCCCGATTGGACAGGGACGGATCAGGCCACCTCGCGAAGCTCGAGAGCTTCTCCAACTACGTTGGTGAGAACTCGGCCACGGATCCTCGCATTAATAGGACCGATCAGTTTCTGAAGCTCGATTGCTCATCCGTTTACAACCAATCTAATGACATTCATAAGAGAACGGCTTGTTCAACATTTTCCTAATGCAGCTAGGCAGTTGGGGTTCAAAGACGAGAGCGAGTGTCCACAGCTGAGCAAGCTAGCGATCGAGTACTTGAAGCGGGAGCAAAGGGCGCGAAGAGAACCTTACGAGTTCTTTGCCGGCGGAGAAGATGCAGGGCCACTGCGCGAGAAGCTTGTGGAAGAGCTCGACAGGTGCATCCTCAGCTACTTCGCGTTCCATTGGAGCCAAGCTTCTTCCATGATCAATCAGGTCAAAGAGTGAAAACCCATAAACAAGACAAACCTAAATTCGGTCAACGTTTCTTGATCTGCTTGTGCAACTTATGTTTCTGATGTCTTTCTGGTTTTGGGTGTCATTGACTCACGATGAGCAGGTTTTGAGAAACCGAGACTGAGAAGAAAAACAAGTTCAAGGACTTCGTGCTGGCAGCGACAAGGTTAGTCTGTTCTTTTCCTTCTCTCTTTAGTCTTCCCCATGTAAACTTCTTTTCATCTTCTTATGATCAAAAGCGGAATTTATCTCGGAATATAACATTCCATTGAGCTTTGTTTTCTCTATCTCATTTTCATTTTTCACGCAGGCATCTTCCCAGGTTTTCTTGCATGCCCGAACTGCCCCGTGAATTTCTTATTTTGTTTTCATTTTATATTTTAATTTCATTTTATCCGGTTCCAATTGCTCGGAAACCTGACCGGACGTGTGGTTCGGCCGGTCCATAGTTCCTGAAATTGAGAATTGGTATCAATAATCCGGGTTGGTCTGATTCACGAATCTCGAGGGATCAGGAGCAATCCTCACCCCTAATATATCATATTCAAGGTGGGTGTCAAATAGAAAATGATTGTTTCCACTATGGATCTCTCTCTCACCATCTTCTGAAACAATTATTAAAGTACAAGTTGCATGAGCAATCAAATTGATTTGATTATCGAAAGGCATAAGTTTTCTTGGCCAAGTAAAATTTTCTATAATGTCCCATGGTACCACTTGCATTTTGGTGCGGACATCATCGAGAGACTCCGATGGTTCAGACAGCTCAAACGGAAAAAATTCTTATTGGACGTGTTAGATTAATTAAATATTAAACACGCTTTCATCCAACAGCTTAAGCTTTGAAACAGTTGGCAGTGGTCCCACAAAATCTCACATTGTATCAGAACAGGAGGTCCTGAGTTCAAATCCTTCCAGGCCCTATTTACCTCTGCAATCATATATTTCCATGCTTAGTACTAGGCAAAAAGACTAGACTAAGCGTTGAGGGGGAGTGTTAGAATAAGTTAAATATTAAACCACGCCTTCATCCAACAGCTTAAGCTTTGGGAACAGTGGCAGTGATCCCATTGAAAAATTAAAATTATTATGAAGTCATATACGCCACGTGCGAAATCACTAAACATCTTTCGTTTATATTGGTTTAAATTGGTCGTTGACGCACGAGAATGATTATGTATAGGCTCGAGAGTGTTTTGAGTTAATGCACATTTCTTGCTTTCACATGCATTTAACGGTTCATCCATCTAATCGTCCCTGTCAAGATTCCATCATATTGCGGACAAAAAGGATTGGTCTTCCACAAAATAATAGGATTGAAGATATCGAAAGGTGATTTCACGGATCTCATCCAATTTTTTAATTCTTCCACATCCGATGCTTCATTAAATTCCTCTTGGAGATTAACAACGAGTGCATTAAATAACCTCATCTCATCTTCGAAGTCACATCTGCAGGTCCACCTGTGGAGGGAAGTCTTTGAGAGACGAGATTTTTTTTTTCTTTTTTTTTAAGAAAATGCTTGAAATTTCATTAAAACTGCAGAAGTCTGTTTACATCATAAATTAAATTATCCAACATAGGCTTCGGGATTTTTTTTTTCATTACTGTGCCTTGGCCACCCAGTCAGCAAGTTCATTTGCCTCTACAAGGACAGTAGGATAAATTTACAAGTTGCCTCTCTACGACACTAGGGAAGTCTTTTGGAGACGAGAGTTGAATAGCCCTCTGGATAATCTATTTAGAGCAAATTAGGCAAGGATGTTACATGTGCGTAATCAAATTCATCTACTAGATTACTTGGCAAATCTTAAACGATTGGTATGTGATAGTGCCCCTTGCGTGAGAATTGTTCCATGATGCAATGTCAAGGCTAGTCGATGATTGGTTGTCCTCATAAAATGATGGAGCAACGCGTTCATTTGCAAAAGGTGATAATTGTCCAAAAATTCTTAAGCATGTATGTCAACCAATTCAGTCACAAAAACCTTTTGATGATTTGCCAATATAGCCATTTCGGCCAATTTTAGCTAAAAATCGTTGGCATTTACACGGTCATCCTAACGTGGCATAGCTGAGACGGCCCAACAACCGTGTAGATAATTTTTGCAAATTTCTTTTTGTTCTCTTTGTTCTTTTGTTCTACTTCTTTTCTTTACTGTTAAGGACCATCATGGGACCGCTCACAATAAAAAGAAAATTATTAATATTACTACAAAAATTCTTAAAACTAAAAAAAAAATGCAGAAATTGCCTAAGTCGGCACCGATCATGTCATGTCAGACTATCAACATCTTTATCAGCAACTTTCGACCAAAATAGCTAGTAAGACCACAATAACAAATCGTCAAAATGTTTATGAGTAAATTGGCATAATGAAAGATTTATGATTGAATTAACCCATCGTACTCTAGAATTTTTTACTTCTTGGATATTTTTCACTTTGCAAGGTATTACGAAAACTTACGAAAGAGCCAATAATTGCTATAGTTTCTGAGAATGGTTGCCGTATTAATTTGTGCCTTGATTGCTTAAATTGGATGTCATGCAGTTTCTTCCTTACTTTAGAGGATCCACGTGTTGTTATAGTATTATGTAGGAACTTACACAAATTTCAAGTTTTGCTACAATTTGTTATGGGTCATTTTTTGAGGGAAACTATAACGTAAGAGTCAATATATTATCTTGAATTGTAAAATTTTCTTTGGATCTCTCTTCTTTGTGCAGTAAGCTTTACATGCATATTTCTTGGCTGGTTTTTGACACCTTAGGCTGCATTAAATTCGCGAAAAATGAGATGTTTATGAAAAGTATTTTCTGGGAAATCATTTTTCAGAAAAAATTACAATATTTTTCGATGCTCGGCTAAAACCTGAAAATGACCTAAAAAATATATTTTTCATTCAGTATGGAAAAATTGGATTTCATTCCTCTGTGCACTCCTTTTAATAATTCTTTTTTTAAATTTTTACTATATTTTTAATTTTATTTTTTCTCTTAGTATTTTTTTCCCTCTTCTTATGCCGGTAGCCAGGCATGGTGATTCGCTAGTGATGCATCACATCACCTTGCGCTGATCGCCGGCCTTGACCTTGGCCATGGCTAGTGACCAGCCAAAGAAGGGAAAAGAAAAAAATAAAAATAAAATAAAAAAATGGAAATTTTTTTTAAAAATCAAGTTTAAAAAATTAAAAATAGTGAAAATAAAAGGAATGTGAAAGAGTGGATAAAGGAAAGATGAGAGGAAATGTTTTCCTCTTCTCAAAAAGAAGAAATTATTTTCTCTACTTTTGAAGGTGTTTTTTCTATGAGCAGAAAATTTTTCCTTGACTCGTCTATTTTCCATGAAACAAAGGCAGACTATCTAGAAAATATTTTTTGAAGTTGTTTTTCGTGAAATGAACAGAGACTTAATAGGAGAACTAAATATTCTTCTATATAGAGCAAAAACTTTGAACATGCATCTTAGCACGCCATCTTTGTTACCTTTTTTTCTTTTATAGAAGCGATTGAGTGGTGTCTGGATTGGTTTTAGCACATTTCAACCGTGTCCACCTTCTCAGGCAATTTTATGGGCGTATTCCCACACATTGGCTTGATGCATTCATCATTTTATTACCGGAATGCTCCCAATGACTTGTCAAAATAAGTCATAAGCCATAAGTAACCCATATTTAATAGACTGGGTTGTATATGGGTTAGTTCATTTGGTAAATGATTTTAGAATGGTAAATCACAAAATATATGGGTGTTAAATGGGTTCATAAATGACTTTGATCTAATCCACCTCTATGACTCTTTCACTCACTCAACCTTTGTGCTCGCTCACCTTATGCACTCTCCTCAATTTGGATTATGAGTTTTTTTAGATTGTGTTAATATGTTGTGTTTGTAGCAATACGTTTAGGTAGAGTATGAGTCAAATATGGGTTGGGTCAACTATGAATCGCTATATTTGATTGGCACGAAATAGGTCAACTTAGGTTGAATCATTTTCTATCTATCCACAGTTGACTGATCCACTCATTGATGGGACTAGCTCACTAGGACTTTAATAAAAAAAAAACACAGTCTTTATTTCTATTATGATGTTTTTCATGTAATTTTGTAAAATCCCTCCTTTCAGTGATCCGTTTGTTAGTACATAAAACTACAATTTACACGTCATTTCTCTAATTAAGTGTAAGGCCGGACTTACATATGAGCTTGAATGTGTTGCGAAACATGGTAAATAATTTATGTATAGCACACTTACTTCTTACCAAGCTTTTTTCCTTTTGGGATAAATATGGCGATCTCACATCTTTGAAATCTCAACGAGTCCATAAGAAGTGATTGTGGATAAAAGTTACGATACGTTTGTTCTTTGATTGTTAGGAAAACAGAGACTTGAGAGGGTGACCAAGGACTTGAAGGTGACGAGGGTTTTCTCCACTTTAGTAGAGAGATGAAGGCGATTGGAGGGTCCTTTCACAAAGCCGACGGGTGCACGGACGTGATGGTCCCGGTGGCTCACAGCTGTAGAAGCCCGGTCCTCTTGCTCATGGGGGGAGGCATGGGAGCCGGGAAGAGCACCGTCCTCAAGACATCCTTAAACAGTAAACACTGCACAAAATCTTTTTCCCAACTTGTTGCCGCATATGAATGTTCTTGGCTAGCAAAGAATCAGAGGAAATTTTCCTCTCCTAATGAACAAGAATGAACTGGTTTCGTTGGGGGTTTTTTTGGCAGGCCATTTTGGGTGAAGCAGCGGCTAATGCTGTGGTTTGTGGAGGCTGACGCGTTCAAGGAGACAGATGTTCTATACAAGGCCCTCAATGCGAAGGGTCGTCGCGATGACATGCTCCAAACTGCTGAATTGGTACGCATCTTTCTCCCCTAATTTCTGGTTACTCTCTGAATCTTTGCTCAGCCTCTATCTGCTGTTGGTTGTTTTATTTTGTAAAACAAATAAACGATGTCTTCCCTTGTCTCACATAGGAATGATGGAAGAGTATGGGCCAATACATAGGTGCGGATGTCATATATCACAACAATTGAAGATAGTGGGTAAAGTTGGTTAGACTATAGTATCTCGCATGAGGATGTGCGATTATTAATTGCACTCTACACACTTACGCACTCGCAAATTATAATTGGCATTAATCAACAATTATTATTTTTTATTTATTAAATATCGAATTTAATAATTTTATTTTTGATTGCTCACAAATGAGTTATATTTAATTTTTACTTCTTTCATTTTCATTTTCGTTTGTCTAAAAAGATATTCGGCCATTGTTTCTAATTTTTTCCTTTTAAGAGTTCTTGAAGAAATATCAGACTTGCCATTGATATTCCATTGCCAAACTTTATTGTATTATAGCGGATTTTGCCAGTAAACCATTAGTAAAATTATTGGGTAAATAATTCCTTAATAGATAATCACCACCTCAAAATCCGATTCCATTTCTTCCCATTCGATCATTATTTTCCCAACATCTGCCACCATAGTAATATCGGGGACTTGTGCAGGTTCATCAGTCATCGACCGATTGCTGCATCTTCACTTCTGGTCACGGCACTCAACGAAGGACGAGACGTGATCATGACAGCACGCTTTCATGGGAGCACTTTGTGGAGCAGACAGTTGCGATGGTTCGGAATGTCCACAAGTCTCGTTACCGAATGGGGGTCGGATACAAGGTGGCCAATGAGGCACAATCACCGAGAACTATTGGGAGCCAATTGAAGATGGTGAAGAAGAAGAAGCAGGAGCACATGTTGACGAAGAGTCCGGGGAGAATGGGAATAATCTCAGTAGGAAGCCGTACAGAATCGAGCTTGTTGGGGTTGTATGTGATGCTTACCTTGCTGTTGTCAGAGGCATTAGGTAATACTCTCTTGCCTCTTCGGCGCGGTTTAGATGGCGTATTTACATTGAGTTAACACTTTGCATAGGTTGGATCGATTTATCAATGGAAAAAATGACACAAATGATCTCTAAATTTTGGTCCAATATGTAATGTGGTCCCAAATCTATTCAATGTTATCCCTAAACTTTAGCTCAATGTAAATACTATCCCAAAATTTTTATTTTGTTCAATATGGTCCCTGAACTTTAGATGCATATTCAATTTAGTCTTTGAACTATATGAAAATGTTCAATGTTATCCTTGATTAGAAAGGATGAGTTGAACATGTACCAGAAGTGCATGGATCACATTAACTAATTGAAAGTTCATTGGCCACATTATATGTTTGGTCAAAATTCGAGAACCACATTGAACAAATTAAAAGTTCGTTGACCACATTGCATATTAGGTCAAATTTTAGGGACCATTTATATCATTATCTCTTGATAATCGACTGATTTTGTTCGTTTCAACATTGATACAGGAGAGCATAATCACGGGAAGAGCCGTGAGAGTGAACTCGCAGCTAAAGTCCCACCAGAGATTCGCAGATGCATTTCCACGGTATTGCCAACTAGTTGACACCGCCAGGCTCTACTGTACCAATGCCATGTGTGGCTCACCTCCGTAAGTCTTCTTGTTCACTTTCTCAATCTTCTTCTCTCCGTGGCACCGGTGTTTCGAGATAATCACATCACTCCATAAGAAACACCATTTTCAAACTTCCGATCGGATTTGGGAACTCGTTTTAACATATCTTAAGGAGTCTTAATCAATGATGATCGATCAGCCTATGCAAATTAGTTATCTTATCCCTACGATAGCTTCTCATGGACTAGAAATTTTGACTATATTGAAGTGTGGGAAATGCAGTTGATGGCATGGAAAGAGGGGAAACAAATTACTGTTGATCCGGAGAGATCAAGTGGTTGACTGCATTGAGAAAATTGAATCCGCGACGCTGAATCCGTATACGAACTTTACCCGGATCCAAGCCCAATCTACGAACCTGGTTCGGTTTGGAACAGTGTGCTGTATCGCCGTCAAGGTCAAGTCTCCTTTCCGAGATGATGGCCATCCTTAAAAAGGTCGAAGACCAAAAGAGCTGAAGTTCTCGGTACCATGATTCGTGGCCAGTCCCCTTCTAATCAATGCTGGCTTATGTGAAAAGATTATGATTGTGCTTTTCTAATCCCTTGTTCTACATGATTTGATATGGTATATTTGTATGAGGAAAGGAACAATGATATATTTACTATGTAGTGTGAGTTTCGTTCCACCAAAACTTTAAAATTTGAAAGACATTTTTCACAGAAAACTCAAGTAGTTGTGTCAGGTGAGCATAGCACACAAAATTAAATAAATGAAAAAATATTTTATCATCACAAAACTAGTAAGCATAAATTGTTGTTGATAATAAGAACATTTTCCTTTGCCGATTTTTCTAAGCTATCTAACTAATAATTTCAAAAAATATTCATCAATCTTGAGTTGTCCATTAAACAAGACGCACCATCAATTATCGGCTCATATGGTATTTTAAAATTATGGGGAAAAAGTACCAAAAACCTCAAGCTATTGACCCCTACGACACAACTACCTAAACATTTTTTAGTGACACTAGAAATTCCAAACTTGTACTTGTGGGATACAATTGCCTTCGTTAAGTTCCATCAATGAGCACCAAATCTTCTTACATTGACAATGGAAGGTTGACGTATTGACGTGACATCACGTGACTTAAGAGAAGTGAAAATGACGTCGTTTTAGCTGGAAATTATTTGACAAAAACCTTGTGATGGGCAATGTGTACGCAAGGAACATGTTGGAAATTTTTAGCGTCACAATAAATAGTTTAGGAGTAAATGTGTCACGGTAAGCATATTTTGGATTTTTAACATCATAGAAAAAATGTTTGAGTTATAGGTCACTATGGATATAGACCAATATTGATGTTGCTTGATTTTTCAAGCTTAAGCTCAACTCCAGTTGAATTGATCGGCCAATAAGTACTACTGAATCCTGAATTAAACTTGACTCAAGCTTGAATGAAGTTGAACGATTGATAATTTTTGGTATTTATTGTACTTATGAATGTATAAATAATTTTTGTGGTCGAAATGTATACATAATTTAAATAGATCAAATTTTAATTACCGATTACGCTCACAAGATACTCGAGCTAAGTATTTTCATGCTTGAGTTCAACTCAAACTAAATACTTTGATACATTTGACTCAACTAAAACTTTACCTAAGCTTGAACAGCCCGTAGTCAAAGTTGAGTAGCCCACAAGTAACTTGATGTTCGAATGTGTTCCAATGTATAAAATCTTTTGAGATAATACCAATGAATGCAATCTATTAGAGCATTGTGGAACACCTTCTTTTTTTGCGAAGTCTGAGCATTTTTTTTTTTTTTTCTTTATTTTTTTTTTTTTTTTTTTTTATTTGTTTTATTTTTTCTATTTTTTTTTCCTTTTCTTTTTTTTTTTTTTGTGTTCTTTTTTAGCATCTGGAACACCTTCATTTGTCACTTGCGAAGTCTGAGAACATTTTGTAGTTCAGACCTTCACCTCTTGTAAAGAAGCTCTATGGTTATATCTGCACTATGGCATGCCAGATTACCTCAATCGCCACGAGAAAATCGTTGTTGTACATCCATTGATGTCATTTGAGAGTCATACTAGCCCTTGCCAAAGTAAGCGAATTGAGGTAATCTCACCATAGAAGAAAAAAATATTTATAATCCAATTCATTCTGATTGATTATATCCTTTCACCACAAGGCGACCTGATTCTTTTATTCAAGCCATCGCTTACGTTTATTTTACAACCCATTTGTTCCCAATAGCTTTGTGTTGTTCACAACGCTCAACCGTTCTCAAGCTGCATTTGGTTAATAAACTGTATTTCTTCTTTTATTAATTTCATCCACTTTTTCCTTTCAGTGGCAAAGAAGAGTCTCAGTTACATTTGTTGGTCATCCCAATCTGTAGAGCA
>JAGVVM010007858.1:0-14222 GCA_019149425.1 Psidium friedrichsthalianum | reverse complement strand
AAAAACCAGATTGGAAAGAAGATCAAACGTCTTAGGACCGATAATGGTCTTGAGTTCTGCGGTGGCGATTTTAATGAATTTTGTGCAGATGCTGGTATAATTCGACACCGTACAGTTAGGTACACCCCGCAGCAGAATGGGGTGCAGAACGTATGAACAGAACCCTTTTGGAAAGAGCAAGATGCATGCCCTCTCTAATGCGAGCATGGAAAAAGACTTTGGTGCTGAAGCTGTTAACACAGCCTGTTATCTGGTTAATCGCTCTCCTTCGACAGCAGTAGACTGCAAGACTCCTTTTGAGATGGGTCAGGTAAGGCCTTGTGATATTCTAATCTAAAGGTTTTTGGATGCCATGCTTATTATCATTTAAGGATGGTAGTTAGAACCTAGAGCAAGAAAATGCATCTTTGTGGGTATGCTGATGTGTAAAAGGGTATCGTTTGTGGTGACTAGAATCCAACTCGCATAAGTTCATTATTAGTAAGGATGTTACTTTTAATGAAATGCTTATGCTTGATCAAAGGAAGGTTGTTGATGAGTCTGCAGGAAAATTTGAGAGTGATATGAATGAGGTGAAGAGCTTCAGGTGGAGCTTCCAGAGAAGACCTCTCAGAATGATTTGAGCAAGCAAAGTGCTGCTGTTGATTCAAGTTCAAATGAGGAAGCTGCAGATGAGGTGGAGCAGCCATACTCTATTGCTACTGGCAGAGAAAGGAGGATGACTCGACCTCCTCAAAAATATGGATACTATGATCTGGTGGCTTATTCTCTCACGATAGCAGAAGTGGCTAGAGAGAAACATGCTTGGTTAGTTTTGCCCCTTTCTGGGGCTTGGTGGCGAGATGAATGAAAATTCACCTTTGTTTGAAGAGGACATATTCTTTCCTTTTGTTACATCCCTTGTTTCCTACACCGAGTTAGCTCACGTAAGCTTAGGGATGCTGGAAGAACATGTTTGGCTTCTTGACTGATTAAATTCAAGCAAGGTGGGAGATTTGTAATATGTCTTGAATTTATTTTGACATATTATTTTGAGTGGGCCGTAGGCCCAAACCCAGAGGAACTAGGTTTTCCTTTTTTGTTTGAGACACTAATATATAGCGTCGTTAGGGTTTTCTAGTTGTGTTGGCGTTGAGAGTTTTGTGAGGGTTTTGGAATTGTCGACAGATCGACTTTGTAATCTGTACTCTCCTTTTGATGTAGTGGAATTTTGCTTGC
Source organism: Psidium friedrichsthalianum (assembly GCA_019149425.1). Classification (NCBI taxonomy): domain Eukaryota; kingdom Viridiplantae; phylum Streptophyta; class Magnoliopsida; order Myrtales; family Myrtaceae; genus Psidium; species Psidium friedrichsthalianum. The sequence goes on along the minus strand of JAGVVM010007858.1, from coordinate 13,004 downwards.
CTTGCCTGTGGACGTAGATCAATCTGATCGAACCACGTAATCTCGTTGTCCGCTTTTGTTCTTCGTTTTGATTTCCGCAATAGTAACGATAAATTACCAATAAGGTATCGATAAATCAGATGATCTGTAAATATTTTTACCAAACTCTTTTTAATAACACAATTTTTCGAAAAACAATGGAGTAGTAAAATCGTCTTGTTTCGATAGGATTTTCTAGTTTAGTTCTTGCCTATGGCCAACAGGACCAGTGTTACGTTGTATTGTAGTTGTACTATGAAACTTTATAAGCGAGTTGGGCAACTTTCTAAAAGTTGATTTAAGTTGATGCCGTGAGCTGTTTGCTAAACACCTCACAAAAAGACTACGACTAGTTGGAATCGTTGCGGAAAGACGTACCGACCAAAAAAAAAAAAACGTGGATATGTGCCATAAATGGTGATTGACGACTCAAGCGAAGAATAGTTTCATCGCTCAAAAGTACAAATCTTTCTAGACATTTGAATAGGGCCGGTAATTTGTGTTCACATGTGCACTTAGGTTTACAAATTCATCACAAACTATAGAGCTAAAACAAAATGGTGGCTTTAGGGAAAAATAAAAAGGATTTTGCCAGTAAACAGTTTTTCAGTGACCGTGAGAGTATCAATATGTTGTGAGCCATAAAACAGACTGTTAGTCTTTCAGTCATCCAAAAACCGTTAAATAGTGAATTCTCAATTAAAGATCTCATCTCTAATGGAACGAAGAAGCAATGTCTAGCCATTATATGTGAGCCATTTTTCCCATCAATGCTTACGGCCAGCAAGATCCCCATGATCATCCGGGGACTAGCTATACAGTCCTTCCCTTGCTTCGCAACCTTCCTATTTCCTCTAAGATTTTCACTGTTTGTTGTTGTCAAACTCTAAGATTTTCACTTGGAAAATACAAAGATGTCACTTTTGTGTTTTTGTTAAATATCAACAGTGCACCCATTGCACAGATGCAGTGTAAGGAATCCTCTTAAGTTTTTGTTCTTTTGTATATATTTCTTGAAGCCAGATAAGGAGTCCATTCGAACCTAGAATAAAAACAATTAAAATTATACGATTTTGGGGGTAGGGATGGGTCAAATTTTCCTGGTCTGCATGCAGGGTTTTTTTTTTATCTCACCTTATTTTTCTTTATCTCACAATTAATAAATCAAGTTTATATGTACATTTCCTTTGACCCATGAACGTTTTGTGCAACTTGTGTTTGTGTCAAAAAAAAATTATTACTTGAAGTTAAATTATGTTTGTTGAGTAATTCCAAGCTTACACTCTAAGATTCATAATGGAGCGAAACAAATCAGGTTATCGATTAATGTTGGGATGTGACACATGAAACTATGAGGCATCTCCCGGGGACGGAATGGGACTCAAGGTTCGATGAATCTAGCAAGAGCGACCCTTGGTTAGGCAAGGCCCGCCCTCGCTGGCCCTAAGCCATGAAGAAAAGAGAGAAAAAAACAGAAAAAATTATAAAAAATTATAAAAAAAATGTATCAGTTAGCGTTGATCGTGCCATATAGGACGACAATATCCACGTAAGCAATTTCCGACCTAAATTGATCAGATTGACTCATTTGATACCAATGTGAAAAGTTTTAAGACTAAATTAATCCAATTGAGAAGTTTTAAAACTGAATTGATACTAATATAATAGATTTAGTGTATTTTTAATTTTTTTTCACTTTTTTTATTCCTAATTAATTGCGATGACATCGCCTTCCTAATTATGTATAAGGAAAACCATAGACCAATATCTAGTCGGTTTGTAGAGCATATGTATGTGAAGATTGATTCTCGAACAGAGTAACACCCGTACTGAGCCGGAAAAATTACTTCTTGATTTTTTTTTTTTGGGACATTTCTTCTTGAATTGAATTTAGACAGTTTCATGTAGGTTTTGCCGACTTTTACGCACGCGCGAAATGAGGTGGGGGGATTGGATCACCTACATTGAGGTTTCTGTGACACATGGGTACATTACTCAAATCAGGCAGCCATTTTCATTTGAACAGCCAAGATTGAAAGAGGATTGTGGGATTTAAAATTTTTCAATTCTAAAAAATTCATGCCCCAATTTTTTTCCTCCCTCTCAACAAATGATGTGGCTCAATCTTGGCCGTCCAGATGAGATGGACGGCTTGATTTGAGTAATATTACCCATGTCACAGAAACCTCAATGTTTGGTGATCCGGCTTGGGGTAGGGACACGCATGATGTTGAAGGTTCATAAGATTACTCATGTTAAATAAAAATCGAGATAATTGTCCAAAAAGTCCAAAATCAATTGTACGGTACCAATTCAATTTTTAACTTTTCAGTTATACCAATTTAATCTTAAACCTTTGACAGCTTGCCAATTTAGTTATTAAACATTTTCATTATGTCAATTTTAGTCTCAAATCTTTTCATGATTTGTCAATTCAATCATAAACCTTTTGACAACTTGTCTATTTAGTCGTTCCAACCAATTTTATCCTGGAAAATCGTTGATGTAAACATCGGCTGCTGCTGGCCATCATGTGTGGCATGGACTGATGTTGCCTTAGACAATTTTTTTGCAAGTTTTTCCTTGTTTTTCTCTTTGGCTTGGCGATTGCGCACGCCGCAAGGGCCAATGAGGGAGTAATGGTCAAAGGGATAGAAAAGACAAAAAATTATGATTTTTTTTTATATTAGTGGTAGCCATGTCACTCAAGATAATTGACGTCCCGTCAAAGTTTTTCTATCAAATTGATTAGAAGGTATAATTGACAAGTCGTCAAAATGTTAAGACTAAATTGACATAATTAAACTGTTAGGATTAAATTGGCAGATGTACAATTGATTTAAGATTTTTTGGATAATTTTTTTTTAAAGATATGATCTTAATAGATAATTGAAAAACCGGTATCCTGCCCCTGCGGAAAGCGTGCCTCTATGACCTTTTGTCGATTAAGGACAAAAAAACCTTAGTGCGTCCGACGTGTCTCAAAATACAAATTCCATTAAATATCGAACCTCGTGCACACGTGGCCACCATCTGGCGTCGCGTGTTCTAATTCTTCACGGGATTGCTTGAGAAGCATCGCTAGGTGGACCACGTGTCGCTGGCCCCCTTCGTTTCTTGGTTTTTGAAGATTCCAACCAATGAACACCTCCAAAGTCAATTTAGGTAACCGATTACGTGAAAAACAGAATTTGAGGTCTCTTAACAAAATTTCCTTTTTATTGTCACGAATGGTGTTGTTGCAATTTTTATAATGTGCATGGTGAACACCTCCAAAGTCACAACACTCCCACCTTACGAAAACTGCCTCCATCTAGCTTCTAACTTCAAAATGCTCCAGCATTATAACGTGCATCACTGAACACATAAGTTACAACACTCTAGTTTACATTACAACTGTACTGCAATATAGGCAACGGTACGGCTAATGCTATAGGAAACGAACTTTGGCGTAGGCGAGTCTAATTATTTATTGTAGTGTGACCGATTTCATTTGGTAGGGTTTACTCTACACAATAGAATTTTTATTTGATCTAATATGGAGTATAAATTCCCTCCATAAATGAATGCATCTACAAAAAGAAAAAGCAGAAAAGGGGCCACATCTCCCCCAGACGCATTGTCCCTAACCCAGTATGAGCTATTTTGCTTGTAGGTCCATTTCTTTTTTCTTTTTAGTGTCTGATTTGATGGGGTTAATTAGCAGAAGAGGCCAACTGCAAGGTGATCAGCGTACCACGTCTGTTTTAGACACCACTTAATCATATCTTTGGTAAGCATCATTGTAGAGCTGCCTGATAGAGAGGGACAGTGACAGAGGGAGTGAGAGATACTCATTGCACGGCGAAATTAGAAAAGCGAAAAGAGGTCTGTAATCTTTTGATATAGTTGGAATTACAAATCTTTCTTTCTAAGGGAGAATTTGATGTCACTGACCGTCGCTACTCAACTCGTTCATTTACATTTGCTAAAATGTTTCTAATCGCTTCGAGTATATGGTTTTGATGGATCTTGTGTGTGTGTTAATAACACGTGCCTTTCGGCTATTCTTATTTCCAATGACATCAGAGTCTCGATCCAATCTTTTGGTAACGAAAATTATATAGATGAAGTATCTCGGTCTCATCCGTATTTTAACTTCACTTTCCAAGAAATAATCATCACATATCACTCAAATGAGGCCTAATACCCTTAAAAAACCTCTAACTTCATCTCTTGTCTCAATTCTACCTTTTGTTTTATAAAAATCTCAAACTTTAGGCGCAGTCTCAAGTCTATTCTAAGCTTCTTCTTTTTTTTGGTCCCATAAAAACCCAAAACTTTAGGTTTAATCCAACTCTATCCTAAACTTTTTTTTATCTCATAATGATATCCCAGCTTTAGGTCCAGTTTTAATTTTACTCAAATTTATTTGTCTCATAAAAGATCACAAACTTTTACTTGAGTCCTAAATATGCCGCCATTAACCATCTGTCAGAATTGCTCTTAGGGATTTTGCGCTCGGTTTTGCAATCTCTCTTGCTTGGGAATGTTCCATCTCTCGTAGTCGGAGAGTTTGCGCTGGGGATGCTTGAATAGCTTGTGCTTGAGAGTTTTTCATTTCTCGGTTGTCAATGAGAAATTTTGGATAAAAGATAAATGGGGGCAGATTTGTGACTTAATTAAAAGTTTATGATTTTTTATGAGACTGTAAAATTTTAGGGTGTAAATTTGGGACTGGACAGTAAAATTGGAACAAGACCTAAAGTTGAGAGTTTTTATAGGACAAAAAAAAAAGTTTTGGGGTAGAATTGGAACATGAACTAAAGCTGCATGCTTTTTATGGGACAAAAATAAGTTTAGGATAGAATTGAGATAAAAGCTAAAACTGGAGTTTTTTGTTTTTTTTAGGGTATTAGGCCCTGGGATGATTCCTTGAACTTCTGCATGATCAATGATGATCTTGCGTCAGCTAATTGCATATATGTATGTAAGAACTTTAGTAAAGCTCTATACATGACAAATTCCCAGAACTGGATAAAAGTAGTGGATGCAAACAATTGCTCCGAAGTTGATGCTCATTACATAGTTTACTAAAAGGGACCAGATCAGAACCAAGTATTTTACTTTGTTGGTACGTGAACAACTAATCTACTTGTTTATCTATTTTTCAGAATTTGAGGGAAGAAGTATGAGAATGCACTGAAGTGAGAGAATCCGCTGGTGCTGGTGTGAAACTGGGTTTAGGTTTTTCAGCTAAAGTGAAGAGATTCCATGTGGCTCATGGGTTTTCTTTTTCCTTGTTACTCCACTAAAGGAAACTGGTTTGGAAAAAGATAAAGTTAAAATATAAAATAAAACATAAAATAATAATAAAATAATCAGTCGTTTCTCTTTTTAGCATCTTTTGTCCCACCTTGGATTGAAATTTACCCCTTGTGCTTGTTCATGTAGTATTCAAGGAAAATTTTCAAATAGGAACTTGAAGAGCCATCATTTTTTTTAAATAAGAGACCAAAGTCATCGAATCATCTCAAATAAGAGCTTGAAGTTAATCTTACTTCAAATAAGGGTCTGAAATAACTATATCAATCTTAAAGAATGGTTTGACTTGACCGATCGAAGGGCATTTTTGTCATTTTCTTTTGAATTTTTTGTTTGGCTTTTTCTGATTTTCTCCTTGTTCTTTTTTTTTCTTTTCCCTCTTCCCTCTGTTGACCTCAGGTGAGAGCCGCCTGAAGCTAGTGACCTCCACTGGCAATTGATGAGGTCGACGATGGCTTGGGGAGGGAAGAGAAAAAAAAGAAAAATGAAAAGAAAAAAAGGAAAAGAAAAGTAAAGTAAAAAAATATCAAAATATTAAAAAAGTGCTTATACTTTTTTACTAAAATACCCCTTCTTCGATGGCTAGAATAGTCACATGCTCGTCAGCTGGCCAACAAATCCTTATTTGAGACGATTTGGCCACTTCGGCCCTTATTTGTAATAAGGTTAACTTCATGCCTTTATTTGAGAAAATGATGATACTGTAGACTCTTATTTGAAATTTTTCCCAGTATTGAGATATGAACATCTCATATCAAAGATTTTAGATCTCAAAATTTGGAGAGTGAGTGTCACTACTTTTGCACAAGACATAAAACGCATGTCCAATTTCACACGTCAAAAAAGGAATGATTTGAAAAATATTTTCCTGAAAAAGAACGTTTGTATCATCCAAAATAGTTAGCTAATGAAAATGTTTTCATTATCTACAATAGTTTATATCTAAATACTTTCGTGGACAATGAAAGTATTTTTCGTTCATTTATTTTATAAAGCGATACCAGCAATCGTTTTTAAGAAAATAATTTCAAATCATTCATTTTTTGGGAAATAAATGGAATCTTAATATTTAGAGGGAACTTTTTCAGACTTTGTCAATCACTTTATTATTGGTTGGGTATCTTGTAGATATATATGAATTACCTAATGGGCTCCTTTGTCATCGATACAAATGTTAATCGAGACTCCAACATCTTTTTTTTTTCTTTTCGAAATAACATGTCATTCATCTCCGCAAAAAAAAAAAAAGTGAAACATTGTAGTCCGAACAAGTACAACTTCAAAACATCTTTAATTTGCTTAATATGGTTCTTGACCTTTTGGTACATATTCAGTTTAGTCCCTCGACCATATGAAAATATTCAACGTAGTTCTTGAACTTGAATTAATAGAATGACAGCATTGAAAATATAGTCCAGTGACTAAACAGAACTTATCCAAAAAATTCATGGACCACATTGCACATCGGTATATGGTTTAAGGACCACATCGAACAAATTAAAAATCTAAGACTGCATTGCACGTTGGGCCAAAATCCACGAATCATTTGTGTCTTATTCCTTGATCAATTGGAATTATCGAGTCAATTCAATATCACTCTTGCTAAGTACCCCGTAATCGCATTTCAAACCAACATCCCATTGTTTCCATATGCAATGTCAAAAAGGTAAGCCGGGTTCCTAGGTAGAGATGGAAGTGGATTTTCCACTTGGACGGTCTGACTTAGATCGTGAACAAGGGCTTGACTTCTCTGCGCAATAGAACACATACACATGAATCAACTATATACTAACCAGGATTCTCCTCTTCCTCTTCCTCTTCCTCTTCTTCACCATCTAGGAAGCGTGTTTGACCAAACTAGTGCTCATTAACTCGTCATCTCCCACCAAAAATTTTGACCTCCCAGCCCGCTGAATTCATCACGTGCGTGTATCTCCCCCTTTTTCTTCGGATAAGTACGAGTTAGGTATAAACATTCGATGGGTGTTCGACGGGCGTATTTCCGATGACTATCATGTCGGCACCCCCCCTTTCTTTTCTCTAAATAAGGTAGTTAGACGGTCTAGCGTGTGATTATTCCTTTGGCTTATAGCATTAAGCAAGGCAATTTTTTTTTCACGAGTAAAAACTTACGGATACATCTACGTAATTACATACACCCGCGCAACTATACTAAGAAATTCTGCGAAAATATTCCAAACAAGAAACATGATCTAGAATACGGTAGTAGAGATTAGGCCTTAATCAAGTTCATCTAGTCAAAAGAAGGGCACATGGATTATTATATACATATGATAATGGTGTTTTTGGCGATTTAGACCTCAAGGATGGTACGTTTTGTGCTTTCCCAACTGTTTTTAAACGTCAAAAGTGGATGAGAGACTCAAATTTGGACATTGCGAACCCAGCGGACGTTGAATTCCTCGTTTCTAATTAAGGTTTTTGAAGCAAAAAAAGCCATGGACAAAGGGGTACACAAACGACCAAGAAAGAGAGCTCATCTCCTTGGAAGCACGCTCAAGAAAAAAGGGTGCATTTTAAGGATTAAAACTATTGATGTGGAAAGTGTTAGCGATATGTTCTTGGATCGATTAGACAGGCAGAAATCTCGACGGAAGTCAAAGGAGCATGATGCGCATAGTACCAGAGGACCCGGGAATTGTCAACGTTGGAATTTTTTTTTTCTTTATATTTTTATTTTCTATTATTTTTTGCTAATAGTGGCGATTTTGTAATTTTGGGCTTTCTGTTAGAGACCTATTAGTGTTAGGTTTCACGCCTCATATAAAAGGCGTTTTCCAAGTAGGGATAAAGACAGAATATTTGATATTGAATTTGGAGATTTTCTCTTACGCTCTGCGTATTGTCGTTTCCTATTACGTTTGCACTGCGTTAGTTGGTATCAGAGCCTATGGCGACGAGCGGAAGAAACGGTGGTCTTCATGACGATGCTCAGGAGACTGGAGCCTCGATCCTTGGGGATGATGCGCTGCAACGTTTGGAGCAGCGTTTAATGGAACGCCTAGAAAAACGAATTGATCACAGGCTTCGTCATCTCGAAGAACGATTTGATGAAATAGCAGATCGATTTGAAACTCTCGATGTTGATGTGAATCGGAATAGGCAGCATGGCAGAAGGCGGGGGCAGACGTTGTTCGCGGTGATCCTGTTGATAGACCTGTTCCTGTCCGCAGACAGAATAACCCTTTGTTTTCAGAAAGTTCGGAGGAAGAAGAGGAAGGTGAATTTATTGATGAAGAACGTGCTGACTATGGAGGCAGACGTCCTATGAGCGATTCCGCAGGGAATATGATGGAAGACGGCGTTACGATGCTCGTGAAGGTAACGGCTTTAAATTAAAGGTCGATATACCTTATTTTAATGGAAATATGGGAATCGAAGATTTTCTAGACTGGATTGCTGATGTTGATAAGTTCTTCGATTACATGGAGACCCCTAGTGAGAAACGGGTAAGATTAGTGGCCTGTAGATTGAAGGGGGTGCGTCTGCGTGGTGGGAGAGATTGCAGAATAAGAGGGATCGAGACGGAAAAGAGAGAATTAGAACTTGGCCTAGAATGAGGAGGTGCTGAAGCAGGAGTTTCTACCACCCGATTATGAACAAATTATGTTTCAGCAATACCAGCGATGCCAGCAGGGTAATCGAACTATACATGAGTATACGGCAGAATTTATGAGATTGGCGGAACGAAATAACCTGTCGGAGATGAAGGGACAGCAGGTAGCCAGATATCTCGATGGGTTGAAGCCCTTCATTCGAGATAAAATCGGGGTGCAGGTTTTGCGGAATTTATCTGAAGCAAAGAATATGGCGATGAAGGCAGAACTGATGTTGCAAGAAAGAGGTAGGAGAGGCAGCTATGATAATTTTAGAGATAATCCTGCGAGCAGTTCGGTAGGGAAGAGTGGATCCTATAATCGCTCTAACATAGAGCGACGTTTTGAAGATAAAGCAGTAGGAAAGCATCCATGAACGAGGCGAGGGACAAGGGGACGCAAGCGCAGAAAAGTATGAACCCGAATCCTTATGCGAAACCGGCGGCAATAAAGTGTTACAGATGTAATCAACCAGGGCATCGATCCAATGAGTGTCCTCAGAGGAAGGCAGTAAACACGGCAGTGCGAGAAGAGGAGGAAGATGGATATTGTTGTGAGCCATATGGTGAGAGGAAGAATTTGATGAGGAGGAAGATGAGGAGGTAAATTGCGTAGTGCGTAGGATGATGATAGCGCCAAAACAAGAGGATGATTCGCAGCGCCATCAGTTGTTCCGAACCAGGTGCACCATTTTGGGTAAAATTTTTGCTGTGGTTATTGATAGTGGTAGCATGGAGAATATCATCGAAAGGAGACAGTAAAGAAGCTGGGAGTACCTGTGGAGAAACATCCTAATCCATATACGCTGGGGTGGATTAAATCTGGGGTGGACAGCATTCGGGTGACTGAACGGTGTAAGATTCCATTCTCTATTGGTAAGTATCATGATGAATTGTATTGCGATGTGGTAGATATGGATGTCTGTCACGTGTTGTTTGGGAGGCCGTGGCAATATGACGTAGATGCGCAGCATTCGAGGAGGAGTAATCAATATAATTTGGAAAAGGGAGGAGTGAAGTACACATTGCTGCCATTGAAGAGTAGAGGAAAGCAGTCGGTTGGAAATAATTTCCTTACCCTTACAAGGAAATTTGAAGCTGAAATTAAGGATACCCGACAGATTTACGCACGTTAGTAGTTAAACAGGCATTCGAGACAGAGGCTGAATTGCAAGTGGAGGAGCAGCCCGAATCCGTTAAGCCTTTATTGAAGGAGTTTAGTGAACTAATGCCTGAGGAGATTCCAGATGGATTACCGCCCATGCGCGATATTCAGCACCATATAGACTTAATTCCTGGTGCTAGTCTGCCTAATCTACCGCACTACAGGATGAATCCTAAGGAGAGCGAGATTCTGAAGGAGAAAGTAGAGGAGTTGCTGCGAAAGGGGCATATTCAGAATAGCATGAGCCCTTGTGCTGTTCCTGCTTTATTAACTCCTAAGAAAGATGGGAGTTGGAGGATGTGTGTAGACAGCAGAGCCATCAATAAAATAACCGTGGGCTATAAGTTTCCAATTCCGAGATTGGATGACATGCTGGATAGGTTGCACGGTGCTAAATGGTTCTCGAAGCTGGATTTGAAGAATGGGTATCATCATATTCGTATTCGACCCGGAGATGAGTGGAAGACAGCTTTCAAGACAAAAGAAGGGCTGTACGAGTGGTTGGTGATGCCGTTCGGACTTTCTAATGCTCCGAGTACCTTCATGAGACTTATGAATCAGGTTCTGAAATCTTTTATTGGCAAATTCGTTGTAGTTTATTTTGATGATATCCTGATTTATAGTAAAACCGAGGAGGACCACTTGTTGCATTTGAGGGAAGTGTTGACAGCTTTACAGCCAATAAGCTGTACATCAATCTTAAGAAGTGCAGTTTTTTAACTAACAAGCTGTTTTTCTTGGGATTTATTATTACTGCTGAGGGAATAGAGGTGGATGAGACGAAGGTGAAAGCGATCAGGGAGTGGGCTACACCTAGAACAGTTTCGGAAGTTCGAAGTTTCCATGGGTTAGCTACTTTTTACAGGCGATTTATTAAAAATTTTAGTACTATCGCAGCCCCAATTACGGAATGTATGAAGAAAGGTAAATTTTTGTGGGGAGAGGAAGCCGAGCATAGTTTTGCTATCCTAAAAGAGAAGTTGTGTACAACACCTGTTCTTGCTTTACCTGATTTTGATAAGCTGTTTGAGGTAGATTGTGATGCTAGTGGAGTGGGCATAGGAGCTGTTTTGTCTCAGGAACGCAGGCCAATTTGCTATTTCAGTGAGAAGCTTAGTGACGCGAGACAGAAGTGGAGCACTTATGATAAGGAATTTTATGCTGTTGTTAGAGCTTTGAAGGTGTGGGAGCACTATCTGGTTGGTAAGGAATTCGTGCTATTCTGATCATGAAGCTTTGAAGTATCTGAATAGCCAGAAGAGGATCAGTAAGGATATGCATGCACGTTGGTGTCAGTTCTTACAAAAATTTCCTTTCAGATTACAGCACAAGTCAGTGCTCATAATGTCGTAGCAGATGCACTGAGCAGGAGAGCTGGATTATTGATTACGCTGAGCCAAGACATTCTGGGGTTCGAGCAGTTGAAAGACTGTTATGCAGGTGATGATGATTTTGGTCAGTTGGGAGACGTGTGTTGTTGGTCAACCTGTGCAGGAGTTCTATATATTTTGGATGGTTACCTGATGCGCGGCAATCAACTTTGCCTTCCTCGGACATCATTACGAGAGAAGGTAATTCGTGATTTACATGACGGTGGACTAGCTACATCTGGGACGTGATAAAACCGTTGCTGCAGTAGGAGAGCGGTTTTACTGGCCCCAATTGCGTAGAGATGTCAGCAGGTATGTACAGAAGTGTTATGTTTGCCAGACTGCTAAGGGGCAGTCTAAAAATACAGGTTTGTATATGCCTTTGCCTGTCCCAGAAAATATATGGGAAGATCTGTCTATGGATTTTGTGCTCGGATTACCACGAACCCAGAGAGGCGTGGATTCTGTTTTTGTTGTGGTTGACAGATTCTCCAAGATGGCGCACTTCATTCCTTGCAGGAAAACTTCTGATGCAGTAAGTGTGGCCAGGCTATTCTTTAAAGAAGTGGTTCGTTTGCACGGCGTCCCAAATCTATTACTTCTGATAGAGACAACAAATTTCTGGGCATTTTTGGCGGACCTTGTGGAAGGTGTTTGACTCATCTTTGAATTTAGTAGCACAGCTCATCGCAGACTGATGGGCACATAGAGGTGGTCAATAGAACTCTGGGTAATTTAATTCGGAGCATTTTGTGGTGACAAACCGAAGCAGTGGGATATTGCTCTATCGCAGGCAGAGTTTGCTTACAACAATGCGGTTCATCGTTCTATTGGCAAGTCACCTTTTTCATTCGTTTATACAAAGGCGCCTCAGCATACTCTGGATTTGATTAAGTTACCCACAAGCAAGCAGACAAGAGTGTTGCAGCAGATCACATGGCGAAGCAGATTGTGGAGGTGCATCAGGAAGTCAAGCAGAAGTTAGAAGAGACCAATCAGAAGTACAAGGCTGCAGTAGATAAACATAGGGCAAGCAGGTGTTTGCAGTAGCAGGCGATCAAGTCATGGTGTTTCTTCGTAAAGAGCGATTCCCGATTGGCACTTACAACAAGTTGCAGCCAAAGAAGTACGGGCCTTATACCGTTAGCAAGAAGATTAATGATAATGCCCATGTTATAGATCTTCCACGTAGCCTTATTCATCTCCTTCCCCTATTAGAGTTAATGAGGATAAAACATTATGTTTTTTACATATGTGCTGGGTAGCACTTGAGTCTACCACACATTTTTTCACAATGGGCCATAATATTGGCTTGAGAAATGATTGCAACAATTTTTGTCATTAGAGAATCATCTGCTTCAACCAAATTGATTTTGATTGAGTAGAATGGGTCATTTCCCACAATATTTTTAGCTAATTTCCAAGTTTCAACACCTCGACAAGGGTGAACACGATCGTTATCATTGAGATTTTTACATGCATAAGTGGGTTTTGCGTAACAATCCCGCGAGGGTGTCCGTTGAGGGGATGT
>JAGVVM010007857.1:0-13174 GCA_019149425.1 Psidium friedrichsthalianum | reverse complement strand
CCCTCCCCCTCTCCGTCTCTTCTTTCCCCTCCTTTCCTCTTTCTTCTTCTCTTCCCCTTCCCTCTCCCCCTTCCCCCTCCTCCTTTTTTCTTTCTCCCCCCTCCTCCTCCTTCCTCTTTCCTCCCCTCTTTCCTTCTTCCTTTCTCTCCCTTTCCCCTTCTCCTCCCTCCCTCTTCTCTCCCCTCCTTTCTTCTTTTTCCCTTTTTCCTTTTCTCCTCTCCCTCTTCCCTCTCTTTCCTTTCTGCTACCTCCTTTTTTTTTCACTCTATTTCACGCTGCGGGAACAGGCCCCTCGCCTTCCCCCTTCTCCTCGTACTCGCTTCGGGCGCCGTCTTTCTTCCTCCGAATGAGTTGGCCCCCGCTCCTCCTTCTCCCCGAGAGAGGATGAGGTTTGATATAAGTCTTCAAGGCGACTCGTGAAGTTTTGCCCCGGGTCGGAAGCCAAAACATGTCTTGTGCCCATTTAATATTGCAAGTTAAATATGGAAAATACGATTCGGTACGCAGTATCCATCGTCATTACATGTAGACACAGTGGTCGGAGAACAAATAGAGACGAATATAATACAAAGCAAACATCATTTTCATTAGGGAAAAATGACTTGCTTTCGATTTGACAACATGGGTTGTAGTGTTCCTTCCGGTAGATGAAACTTTTATTCCCTGAGAGATAAGGATAGATTAACAAAGCCGAAAGATCAGTTTGCACCTCTTTTCTCGTCGCTTGAAGTTTTCATGATTGCTCACACGACTGTTGCGTGGCCGAGGCTATGGCATGCAATCGACATTACGCGAAAAAACTGAATCTTCTCAATTCGAAGAGACTATACTGACTCTAGAGATCTCGATAGGGGCTTAATGGAACGGTGGTTGCGAACCACGGCCGACCAACCAGAAAGCAAAAAACCGAGCACAGCAAATAAGAGAAGAGAGAAACTGTCGCCGTAAAATGATCGGAGGTGAATCTAATGTTGGTCCCATTTTCAATTTGGTTGATGCACTAGCCCGACAAGAGAAGAAACGGGCCTGAAATCTGCCGCCCACTGATGGTTAACGGGCCGAACTTGGGTCGGCCCGTAACAAAAGCCTTCTCGCCGGCCTTGGCCTTTTCGCTTTGCTTGTTCCCTGTTTTTGTCGACGAGGGCAGGAAACGACGAGGGCGGTCCAGAAATCTCCAGCATACCCCGAAAGGGAAAGGGCGAAGAAGCAAATTCCATTTCAACCGGAATTTCGCGCCACCGTGCTTGGGTTGAGTCCGATACGAAGCTAGCGATGCTCTCGAGTGTGTAGCGGCAATGGAAGCTGAGAGAAAGAGTGGCACGGGAAGAGAAGGAGGATAGCCTCTCTCGGACCTCTCACCAACGCCGTCTCTCTGTCCGAGCTCGACCTACTCTCAAAACCCAGCGTTCGTCTTCTCCAAGAGGATCCCCCCAAACCCTAGCTCGTCCGGTTCCGCGCCTCTCCCTTCCACGCCTTCTCGCCCGATCGCATCTTCTTCCGGTCAGTTTCTTCGGCGACTTTCCTGGGTTCCCGTGTTCCGATTGAGTGTCACGGTGTTTTCTATTCAGTGTCTTGGTGAACAGCTGTTGTTGATTCCTGTTATTTGGAGTTTAGACGATAGTTGTCTTTTAGCGATTGTTAATTAGGTAATCAGATTATTAAATGTGATTGGATAGAACTGGCTCATCTTGTAATTTGATCAGTTTCTTGTTCTAAGCATTGTCTGGAATTTGTTCTCTTGGCATGCTTTGCTCTGAAATGCGTGGGATTGCCATACCTGAAGAGAGTATCTAGTCGTCAATGAAATTGGGGCCTTATTTGATTGACTTGGTAATTTCTTCATGTTTGGCTGAGGGCATGATGTTTCCGAGAGATCTGTGTTCTGTACAACCTATAACGCAGAAAGCTTGCGGAAAAAAGCAAGCATAAAGAGAATGCCGTTGCTGTCTCTATGACTAGCTCTACGGCTAGGAAGATCAGAAATAAGAGGTACTCACCCTTCCCAAAATATTGGGTTTCTGCAGTTAAGTATAAGATTTGAGTTTTAGCATTATGTTGAAAGCAAAAGGGAAAAAAGTAAGTGGAGTTGTGAGAATGTAAGATATATGTTATGTTCAAATTCAGCAAGACCTTGGAATTTTTCAACATTAGCTGTTTGGTGGGGTTGTAACTCTGCTTTGGCCTATGCTGTTGGTGAAAGGTATGCTGATGCCCTCTTGTACAGTACTACAGTCAGTTTTATTGGAGGAAACCTGGCAATACTATGCTGGTTTCATGTGCCATATTTGAGCAGATAATTTGCCTATTGAAAGTTGGGATGTCTCACGTGATGATGAAGCTTGCTGCTTGAGTATTATTACTCCCTTTTCTATTTCATTAAGATGGTTGAATAGTATCTTTTTTCATTTTTATTGTGCAGAAGAATTGCGTTCTCTTAGAGAAGTGACTGTTGTTTTTAATTCTAGTTTAACTTCAATGGGCATGTACATCCTTTCCCATTCTATGTTTTCAATGATACTTTTCTTGTGTTCGCTTCTTCCTACACAGGAACAAGCTTAATGATGAAGGAGATGTTGCTGGATCCAAGTCATGCTCTATGCCAAATAAAAGGGTATTCTGTCAAGATTCCTTTGCATTTAAAGTAGTCTGTTGCACATATCATATCGTCTCTTTTGGCTTCATTTCACCTCGACCCTTGTTTTTGTATCTCATTAGATAGAAGAACAGTAACAGGACAGTGTTTGTGGCTCAATTATGTTTGGGATGTTGATGCAGAAGCAGCAGAGGCCACCATCTAGGAAAGATGTGCCTGATGATGCCTTGCAAGATTACATTAGGCAGCAGAAATCTTACTTTGAAGAGATTGATGCATTCGAATTGTCGGAGGAGGAGGTAGCCTCGGCTAATGATTTGGACTAAATGGAAGAGATACGGGAGATATAAGCTATCGGTGACCAGACCGCTTGACGGCTTAAGTATAGGGGGTGATGTCTGTACAGTCAACTGACGGTGGAATACTCGATGACTACACAGATTTTGGTTTTGTAACCGCCAGTGTACATATGGAGTCTTCAGCTCCTTTACTCTGGAGCTTGTAGAATTTGTCCTGCATATCTCATGACGTGATCATGGAGTACCTTTTGTATAGCTTTTGACACCTAAATTTTGGTATTTCCCTTTTTCATTTATATTGCACAAATATGAGAATTGACCTTAGTTCTCGCCACAAAATAATTCTTCATGCATTGCATATTTAATTTTTGTTTGTCATGCATTATCTTTTGCATTTAGGCGGGAGGTGAGCTTAAATTTGCAGGTGGTCTGGACTAGGGATCATCTTGATTTTGGGTGAGGCGAGCAGACAATCTCCGAGTCCCTTCAGCATGTTTTTGAGCTTAATTGAGCCGGTGAAATGATCAATTTTTTTTTAAAAAAAGGCTTAGTTAAATGCATATTTTAGGGGGAAAAACTAATTTAATCTCGAAGATTCGCGTGAATGGGCCTGGAAAATAAAAATTAAATTCGGCCAAGGTATGTGCATGGGTGTGCCGAATGCCATGTGGGTATGGACCTAAATTTCAATTCAAATCAGCCTTTTTTGATTATTTAAATTGAGCGAGGCCTTTAATTAATTACCCATTTAATCAATTAAAGCCTGGCTTGAGCCTGAGATGTCACCATGAGCCCATAGAGGTTGAGACATTCGGCCATCACCACCATCATCTTCTTCTGATCGAAATTCAAAGGAGTGCCGGAGGATTTAGACTCTTCAGAATTATCCAGAAAAATAGTCTTGAAAAATCAAAACTCTGTCTCTATCAAGCTTTAGATAATTGAGAATCTTGTCTAATCCAAACTCTTTTGGG
Source organism: Psidium friedrichsthalianum (assembly GCA_019149425.1). NCBI lineage: Eukaryota > Viridiplantae > Streptophyta > Magnoliopsida > Myrtales > Myrtaceae > Psidium > Psidium friedrichsthalianum. Next base: position 9,308 of record JAGVVM010007857.1, on the reverse strand, counting down.
ATTAGAATTTTTGATCCAATGGTCCACATTGAATTCTACTTTAGTTAGGATTACTAATCCGATGGTAAAAAATGAATCCTACGTTGACTAGGATTAGGAAAGCCTTTTAAAGGCACTTAGTTCTAGAGTTTGGGTCGGCAATTTCAATATTCAAAATTGGAAAAATCAGAGAAAATTAAAGGTTCGATTGTCTCCCCCGAGGTCGATCCCCTAGCTCTTCCGTCCAACTTGCCTTGCGCACCACTTTGCGTTGCCGCCACCTCAGCCCATCCGAGCACCACCGACAGCCTTGCCGTGGACCAGCTCAGCCCTATCTAGTAGCTGGATCAACCACCGAAGTTGCTGAACAGTCCAACTTTGCTCAATCAGCCTGGCATTGCTCGATCAGTCTGCTGTCCAGCCATTCTTTGCGCGCAAATCAGCCTTATTTGGGTGGTAAATCGGGTCGTTCTCTCTTGTTACTCGAGGTATAACATAGCTGCATCTTGTGTTAGAGTTTTGGCAAGTTTGGAGCTTGAATCAAGCTCGAAAGGGACTGTTTTTTGGGTGAAAATCTCAATTCTGCGCGTGTTGAATTTTGCTTAGAAAAGGTAAAAATTCTTGACTTTTGATTGCAATTTGTGCTCGTTTTACTTGGAAAACTTGCATATATGTTCTGATACCTTGATGAACTTACTTGATTTGCAATTAGAAGTAGAAAATTTGATCCTTTTTCATCAATCGTTGCTAGAAACCGAAAATTGGACATGTTGAGACCAAAAAAAATCTGATTTTTCCAATCAAACTCTAATTTATTCATAAATTGGTTGAATTTGACAATACTTTTCGGAATTGATAAAATTTAATTGGAAACATGTCTTTTCTCAAAGTAACAAATTATTCAACAATTTTTGGATTGACTAAAAAAATCAAAATTTTTATTGAATTGGATGATGAATTCGGCACGCATGCTTTATCTTGCTCGAAATTTACCATGTCATGGATGATTGGTTTTGCTTTGATTTCTATCCCTTCCATACTTTAGTGTTTTTTTTTTTGGCATATTGCATATTAATGTAGTATCATGTTTGTTTGATTTTTATGTTAAAAGTTTGCACTTAATTGAACAATCATGCTCATAATACATGCTCCTCAATGTGCCTTGTCCCTTCGGAATATATACATTATGGCATCCAATTTGACTTCTATTTTGAAGTAAGATCATGTCATGTATATATGGAAATTATACATCTAACTCTCTATTTCGAGAGGCGGATTGATGAAGTGAGATCATGCCCCGTGTATATGGGAATTATACATCTAACTCTTTATTTCGAGAGGTGGATTGATAATTCTAAATATAATTTCATGATTTGCCCTATGTACACGGGGTGACGGTTATTCTATTCAATTCGTTTTCCACCCTAACGTAAGGGCATGTTATGAATTAAATTGGAATTTTCAGATTTAAGGTGTATTATGGGCAATATTGTTCACTTTTGTCCACTTTTTGTGTTTTTCCTCTGTTAAATAAATCCCTAAAAAATACAAAAGAAAAAAATGGCCCTTTTGTTAAGGTAAAATCACTTTTTTTTTCATATTTCTCATATAAAAAATAATATTTAATATAAGTTGGGGCTTACTTTAATGAATGTTATTTTACTTTTAGGGTAGTTTCGAAAAAGCATAAAAATACCAATAAATGTCATTAGCATGTAGTTTAATAGCATACTTGCCATGTCATATTTTTATCCGTCATCATATCGCATACCATCATCTTGCATGTCATTTAGCTTAGTGTAATTTTGCATATACTATAGTCTTCGCTTGTTTAGGTTAGTCCATTGCATCTCACATGTCATATGGTTGCATTAGTATTTCACCTAATAAGAGAAAACCCAAAAATCACCAAATTGAGGATTTGTCATGAAAATCGGTACCGAAAGGGCATTAGTTGAAAAATTAATGTAATCAAATCTCCGAATTCATAATCTCTGGTTCGTAGAAATAAAATGGTCATCTCGCCATTTTATTTAGGCTTCTAATCAACCTACTGATAATGATTAGTGACGGCTCCCAATTGAATAAATAATTTTGCATGAAAAGAACCTAAGTTGAGATTCGGTAGGACTTGGGAGAGTTCGAATCAGGTTAGTCAATCTAACTGGATAATCCATTAGCCTTCGATTAATTTTTAGGTCGCGACATATAACATTGGCTACTAATCAGAAATTTGGCTATGCCTTAAGTTCACCAAGGCAATCCAGGCTGCTTCTTTCTTACGCTTGGCCGTAGTTATAGCAAATCACCCAAATTCCAGCAAGCCGTTGAGGGAAGCTTGTCCAGCAAGGTGTTTTTATTTGGAGAGCACTGTCTAGCCCTGATTTGTAATCAACATGTTCTTGGTAAATGGTCATTACAATCATATCTCTACTTTTCCGGGTACATAGTCATATGATCTGTTTTTGAACATAAATTGCTGTTTGCAATTGAATGACTGGTTCGAATCTGCTGCGTGCTGCTAACAATAAGGAAGACAGAGTGGATCTTAATACCGGTTGAGCAAAACTAAGACAAGCTCCTTTATTTTTTCAGGCAACAGCTACAATTAGTCATGACGACACGCATAACGGCAAATTTTCAGGGGACATTATCTAGCCCTTATTTCACTTCTGTGTTCATATGCTGCGGTTCCAAATTGCATACTAGCTCCATGCTTAATTCACTTTCCTGCAATTTTTTCTTATTTGACCATTGCTTCCTTTGGGGGGCTTAATTTCGCTCATTTTGATCATTGCCCTGGCAAAATCCCGGAAAAATGCTCTTGAGTCGGATGCGTACTTCTTAACCAGTGAATCCACAGAACGGCCGTTGAAGAGCTCTTGATCCGAGTGAAGAAGGCCCTTCTTCTGCAGCAAATTCTTGAAGTAAAAGTTGTCGAAATGGGTCGGCGTCTTGATGTCCAGCCTTTGAAGGACGTTGTCATTTCCACTCCTGGGACATTTCATCCGCAACTTACGGGCGAAAGATGCCTTTATGTTTGAGTCGTTGTAGATCCGTCCTCGGAAGGTAGTGCATCGCGCTAGGCCAATCGTATGCGAACCTGTCAATTTGAAAACCATTTTGTCAGCTGATAAAGTCACATCGATGTCACCAAACGAATTCGCGATGGATGCTGCATTCTGGTTCTTTTCTTCCGGTTTTTGTTGGATGTAATTCCGGTGCAGGGTGATGTTGAGTTGAAATTTACCAGAAAGGGCCACCATGTTCTTGACTGAAAGGCCCTGAGCAGAGAACTTGGTTATGAGAGCACTGAGATTAGAAGTAGGTGGAGGTATGGAGGTGTTAGCAAGGGCCCTGCTAGCTGTGGTGGAGTCCTTTCTTCCTAAGCTTACGTTCCACGATGGACCTCCCAACTGTGACCATGTCACGCACGAATATGTTTATAAACGGAAACATAGAGGAAATCTGAAAAAAGATAGATTTGTCCGATTTTTATTGTCAAGGCAAAGAGGTAGTGAATTAGAGTCGACATGTCCCCAACTCTTTAATTTGCGAGGCTTTTTAAGGTTATGAAGAGGACTTGCATAAACGGTCGAGTCGCGAGCAGCCAGAGCGAGAATGTCCGCACAGGAAACCACTCCAGGGCACGCCTTCTCTAGTCTAGCCTTGATGTGGTCGATCACTTCGAATCCTCTCACTGAGTTGTTGTTCGGAGCTGCTGTTTTCTCGCCGACAAAATTGGGCGTGTCATCCAACAATATCGACGCATCGCACCCCTGACCGATGTTTAAGCACACGCATCGATAATGAGGGGAAACGCAGAGGCAAGAGGAAACTCAAAAGGCTAATGAATCAAAGCAGGATCGGCTCACAAGGGGATCTCTAGGAGGCGCGACTCACATTGACGAAGCAGTCGTGGAAGTGCAGCCGAAGCAACGACGCGCCCACCCGGGTCTCGTTCTCGATCGCTTTTGCTACTCCTTCTCGAACGATCGCCAATGCCTTAGGGCATGTCGAGTGATAATGACCAAGCGAGAGCTTGCAACCGGCAGCAGTGATCACCGAAGTGGCAAGGACAAGGACGACGACAAGGCCGAGCAGATCGTGTGTAGCCATCACAAGAATTATGATATGTTCCTGTCGAAAAACAGCGAGAGCGCGGACGCAGGCGCCCCCAGATGGAGTCTCTTTGGTCTATGGTTTGCACCGAATCTGGTTATGACACAACGCAAAGATGCAACCAATAAAGCTTGAGAATAATGGTTGCTCTTCCGGCTTTTAACAAGCAGGGATAACGCAATGATTGCAACCAAAGAAAGCTTGACAATAATAGTCGCTCTTCCCCGCTTTTTCCACGCAGGGAAATACTGATTAGATAGCGTCACATCAAAGGTTGCGATAGCTCTTTTCACGCAGGTTCGGCAACCTCGGTACTCCATAGAGCGATAGTGAGAGAAGACTGCATTATTCTGTGCTACGTAGGACAAATAGCAATGGCTCATGGATTGGGAAAGTTCGCGCGTCGTGTTCTGGGGACCCGAAACCGACCCCCTAACCATTGGAAGGCCCATCAAACCGGCTGATCGATTCGAACAAAAAAAAAAAAAAGTGATCAAATTGAAATTGACCCGCTTATAAACTATGCAACTTCACCGACCCATATCTAACTCCGTCCATGCTCGACACGTACACGACTCAATCCGGTCCGGAAGCCATATTTGAATTTTAACCTCCAGTACTTGACACATACACAACTCAATCTAAGAATCATATTTGAATTTTCTCCTTAAATTATATCGCCTTTGAAGAATGCGTGGCTTTTTGACCAAAAAATCAAAAAGAATGGGCGGCTCCATATTTACTTTGGGAGAAAAATAGGTTACTGACCGACCTATTAACACCCATATAATTTTTTTTTTGGAGGGGTGGTTTTACCCTTCAAAACCCATTTGTGAGCCATATTTTAAGTTTAAGGTGATCCGCCTAAACAGACGTGGGTAATATATGAGTTTGCGATTCATTTCGACAGCTTTAACCACCGACAAAAAGTGATCGATTAAATCGACCCCAAAAAACCGTTTGCTGATGCGATCCCCTCGCGTGTGGTTAACTCCCCCGAAGTGCAAAGAAATGCCCGGTTAAGAAGAAGGTGAGCTTTCGAAAAGAGGAGAAGGAGAAGAAGAATAATAATAGTAATAATAATAATGTGACCCTACTCGGTTCCTTTTCATAAAGCGATTCTTCGCTATGGCGACACGCAAGACCTAATTAATTGTATTATTAGCCTGATTCTTCTCGGGACGTAAGGCCCTCACGTGATTGAAAGGAGTTAACCTTTCGGGAAAACCATAAAGGTGATCAGACATTTCGACGTGCATGTGGCCTACACGCTTTGTCTGTTTTGCCTTTGTCGTTGACGTGGTTCTATTATAAGCCACAAGAAGGTAATTCAGAAAATTGTTTTTGTTCCCATGGAGTCATGGACGAACCGACACCATGGCTCGCCAAATACTACAAATTTTTTTGGGATCCGTTCATTTTGTGAAAAATAACTTTTTTTTAAAAATATATATCCTTTAGATTTTCCAGCGTTCTATCTATAAAAAATTGGCGGACGAAGAAAAATATTTTCCTCATAAAAAACACATTTAAAAGTGAGAAAAATGATTTCCTCTTTTTTAAAAATAAATATTCTCCCTCATCTTCTAAAGAAAATTATTCTCTCTCATCTTTCTTCCCTCCACTCTTTCGCATTTTTTCTTTTTATTTTTTTAAAATTCAAAGTTTTTATTTTTATTGGTTTTTTCTATTTTATTTTTTAAAATGTTTCTTTTCCCTTCTTTATAGGCCGGTCCCCGGCCGCGGCTGCGGCCACAGCCAAAGCCAGCGAGCTTAACCTTGCTTGTGGCCGATCGCTGGCCATCGTTGCGACTGGCCGAAGAAGAGGGGAACGATAAAAAAAAAAGAGAAAAAACTAAAAAAAAGGAATTGAGAAAAAATGGAAAAAATAAAAATAAAAATAGAATTTAAAAAATGAAAAATAAAAATTATTATTATTAAAAGGAGCACACGAAGGAAAATCAAATCCGATGTTCCATACCAAATGGCAAGAATATTTTTCAGATTATTTTCAGATTTCAATTGAACACCGAAAAATATTTTCATTTTCAAGAAAATGAATTTCTAAAAATATTTTTCAGAATCGTCTCAATTTCGCAAAAGGAATGGAGCCTTACTCCGCATCCATTTGGCAACACTTTTGACTTTGCCCATTTTACCCTCGATCACTCAAGTTCATTTTTTTTTTGGCGATTCCCTATGTTATCTCCTTTTGTTTTGTGTTTCAAGAAACGATAGAATGATTTAAGAATTCACCGGATTGTTTATTCGGGTGCACGTTAAACGTTCGGAGGGGTTCGTTGTATATTGAATCGAGGACAAGGCCGTCGTTGAAGATGAACAGTTGTTTCATGAGGTCAAGAGGGGAAAATGAAAATATCAGAGAGAGGGCAAGATCGGAAGAAAAAATAATTCTATTGAACCCTGGAAGCAGAATTTTTCAAGCTGTTGAAAGCCAATGTTGGCCCCATGTTGCATCGATCTTTCAGCATTTGCAAAGCCAAACTTTGGCTTAAAGACAATTGCGGTTAGGTCACTAAGGCTACGTATCGTAACGTTTTTATTTTCGAAACAACTTTTGGAATATACATATTTTTTTTTTCCTATTTTTGTTCTTGGAAATGATTTTTGAGAACAAAAATTAGTTTAGTAACTGCAAAAAAATTTTAATCCCGAAACCAAAAAGAAGAAGAATATAAACACGTTTGCATGGCAAGCGCAAACACATAGGAATATAGAAGCAATTTTTTTTTTTGTTTCTACTCCAAAAATGCTTCTATTTGTTAAAAGTGTTCCGAAATACTTTGGGAATACTTTTTTACTTTACGCGGAACACTTTGGGAACATTAATACTTTTCTTGAGTATTACCGTACACAACCTAAACACCTTGGTTTTCGTACAATGGCCCTTTGGAGACCTAAAGTCCTTTGGCAAGATGTGCCAAACGAACCAGCTAGAAGTAATAAAAACACAGGCCTGTAGCCTAATTTGCGGAGAAATGGAAGGGAGACCCAAAAGGCTGGCCCATATACAGAAGGCCTTGATTGCAAAACATACCTTAAAATAACAGAATTAACAAGATTGGGGAAGTCCGCACACTAGGAAAATTAAAATTGGATGTCGAATTCGACCCACATCATTAATTGCTGTCCAAATATCTTAGGACACGAGGAGGAATTCGTTTACGATACACTGTTGTCGAAAATGTGCCAGATTGTTATCTTTGTTTAGGCAAATGTAAACGGTGCGAATTGGTCGGATAAGTGTGCATTTAGCATGCTAACACAGTTAGATCTTGTACATGTTTACTCTTTATCACGATTTTAATGCCGCTCGTCGGAATCATCATTTTCCATTGCCATTGAACCGAATCAATTGTCTGTATGGATATACTGATCAAGGCATAATATCGGGTATACTAAAATTTTGATTTGCTAAATGAATTTATAAATTAACTAGTGGGACGGAAAAGGATGAAATGGCGAAAATCATGCACCCAACCACCGAAAATCCATCAAGGCGCATCGCACATTTAATTACAAACTCTGCTTGGTAGCTAATCCATCTGTTACTGGCTCATAATCCCCAATTATTGCCTAATAATGCAGCATAAAAATTTAATTGACGTGGACCGTTCGCGTTAGCAAGTTAAGTCAACCATTTTTAGAAGCATGGAAGCATCACAAGGTTGATCATTTCTTTAGTGTATTTTAACTTCCTTTTTTGTTTTTGGCATGTATTCTTTCCTCGCTATCTCGCCACTTTTGCTGGGAGGCAATATATTTCAAACGCCTACATATTCAGTTGACAGTTCAGTTGCATAATGTCCACCGCAAGAAGAGGTGCAATTTTCTTTTCCACTTCAACCACAAAGCCAGTATGGCTGGCTAGCAAAGAATCTGAGAACAACTCCCCTCGCAAAATCTCCGATATCCTTTGCTTGCTAGTGTCTATAGTAACTTGACATTCCCAACGCTTTTAGAAACTTTTGTACCCGGAAATAGTAGAATCGTCCTAGTTACTTCGTATAAGAATGTAGGCTTGGTCCCGGTAAAATCACAGCCCCTTGGAAGATCGAATCGAAACGGCAATAGGGTCGTCCCGGATGAAAGCCATGATTCTTTGCCTGATATTTGTACAGCGCTCTAAACAAGCTCTTTAAGTTAATAAGTGTAAATCCCTCCATATACATTGCATGGCAAGAACTTTCTGCGAGTGAGGTTCAGACGGTTAATTCCCCGACCTCACAATTTGCATGGACGGAGCAATTCCGTGCATAGTCAGCGAGATGAAAGGTTCGAATATCACATGCTATTAAAAACAAAGAACAGTACTGGCCGCTTCAATCTCTTTCATGGTGGGCACAAGATAAACACCATCCCCAATCTATTCATACAGCTAGGGTTTGGACTTAAGCACGGATGGAATTGGCCTAGGTTGTTCTTTTGATAGCGACCATTTGCTAGTTGCCCTCTATCGTCTGCAACAACAAACCATAAATCCCCTCTCGTTCCGCGAGAAGCGACCCTCCATGGATCAAGAAGACGGGGCTGTATGCGCCAAGCGATTGGTTGGAATAAAATTTGGTAAAGCATGAATTGTTCGGACATGGTTGAAGATGTGAAAGGGCTTGAGAGTCGACGGTCAATGGACCTTCGAAAGAGAATATTGGGAATCCAAGAAGAGAAATATTTTGATTGGCGGAGTTTATTTTGACATGGGGATGACGAATATGAAACCCTATCAAGAATGGCCCATGACGAGCACATGTTCTCAAAGACTATCTCCCGGTCGATAGACGAATTCGAAAATAAGAAAGAGAGAGGATAAATAAACAAAATTATGCTGTCGAATGAACTACCAATAGCCCAAAATCATAATAGGTGACAAAAGTTAATCATCTTTACAACCTACAACTCCCCATTAAGTACCGACCGACATTGATGAGATCGTCATAAAATCACGCTTCTGTGCAAAGCATATTGGAAAACTCCTTAGGTTAGAGATGCTCCTAACTAGTTGACTCCAAGTAATTTTCGAAGATTCGAAAAATATCGGTGTCCGAACATTAAACTCTATGACGATCCGTCCATGTCTGACGATCATACGAGATCGATCTTCAGAACCATGCCATCCACGGTGCCTGTGGTCCACGCCACTGGTATGCCACACTACAAAATAGACTCTCGCCTACATTCTTTTATGA
>JAGVVM010007856.1:0-19384 GCA_019149425.1 Psidium friedrichsthalianum | reverse complement strand
GTAACCATTCTGATTCTCGAGTCTGTTCCCTTGAAATAGTAAAGAAGGAGAATCATAGTTTTGTAACGCTAAATAATCTAATTCTGTTCTGTTTCCATAATCAGTTTTGAAGAATCAAAAATCAGTTTTAGAGTAAATCCAGAACAAACAAAGTTGATTCTGAAAAAAGAATCATTTTTGAGGAATCACAAAATACATGAGTCTTATATTTTCTTACTTTTTTCCCTTTCAAATTCTCTCCATCACTTTTCACTCAACTTAATAAAAATAAAAATAAAAAATTTCGAAAAATTAGAAAATTTCTAAAATAGAAGAAGGCCTTAGATTGCTAGTTTTGATCTCATTTTCATAATTTTGGGCCTAAATTTCTAGGGTTTCACTGTTCTACAAAAAAAATATCATAAAAGATGAGGGCATCCAACTGTGGATATAACATATATACTCAAGCCGTGCATCACAAAATGTGACCATCTGCACCTGGAGCTGGAGACCAAACACCCACTTGGATTTAGGACAGAAGTTCAAAATGATAGTGAAGGACTTGTACTTCGTATCAAGAATTATGGGTGAGCAAAAAAACCACGAGCCAACCAAAAACCGGACCGGACCGTAGACCAACCGGCTAATTTTGGATCGTAACCCCGGCGGTACGGTTGCGTTTTCTGGTTCCAATTTTTCCAAAACCTACGCGGGTATCTGTTTGGTTCCCGATTTCGGGTGGAATTATCCAACCGGCTCACGAACCGGTTTTTTCTATAATATAAATAGGGCCAATTATTTTAATTGAAACCATCTCTTAAATGCTTAATCCATCCGTCCCAAAAAAATAGCCTAGACCCTCAAAATGAAAAAAGACTCTACCCTAATCCAAACTCTCTTCGCACTCATGTCGCTCTTGTTGTACAATTTCAATTGTACATTTCTTTCTTTTTTTCTAGTGCATTGGGCGAAAATTGTCACTTAGCTGGTGCTTTTGGGTTGCTGAAATTTTGATTTCCAAGGAAAACAAAAGAAACGAAAGTTCTAAGTCTGCCGTTATAATAGCTTTATTAAGTCATATTTGTGGGATTGTATTCACTTAATTTTTCATGGAACGAGCGGTGACCATTAGGAACCCGTAACCAGGATCTAACCAAGACCGACGCGGACGGTGGTTCGGTTTCTCGTGTGGATCCATGGAACAAACGGTTGGTTCATAGGTTTTGGCATTTTGCAAAATCGGTCCCGTAAAACAGGACAGTTTCTCGGTTTAGGGTATAACCATCCATCTTGTGAACCATCACCTCTATCAAGAATGCATAATGTGGTTTTTTTTTTTATTTCAGTGGATAATTTTAGTTAGTCGGCTGTAAATGTGTCTGTATGTATTTGACAATGCAACATTTAAAGAAAAAATGAATCTAATATGGAATGTGTACCATACTTCAAATCCGCTTCACCGTCTGTATTAAAATTTATGTTTCAGTTATGACTGTCCAAAAAAATAAATGTATTTTATTATTTTAATGTGCATTGGAATTAGTCTTTCAATTTAGGATGAAATTTACAAGTAACTAATATTATTTCACTTAACTGAAAAAAAATTCGGAAGAGAAACAATTTTTTCAACACAAAAATTTTGGTAGTTATCACCACATTTCTGTTCTCTAACACTCATCTAAGAAAAAATCCAGAAAAAACTTTGAATCAAAACAATTTTTTGGAATAGAATAGTTGTCATACACGCCCATTAAACGAGCGTGTAGACATACTTTGTTAATAAGCTTCTTACTTATCCGTCAAATTTCGAAAATATTCTTTCCAAAATTAAAGGATTATGACAATACAATGAATTTGTATGTATGGCGATTTGATTATTGCATGAATGCGGTTTTGATTATTCTGTTTGTGTGTGTATGTAACATGGTAAGTTGTTCCAAGTTCCCGTACATTTCACCTAAACCTACTCATCTATTAATTTCCTTCATTTTTTGGAACCTGAAAATCTACAATGCATATCTAAAACTAAAACTCACTTAGTCAACGGGGAGTTTCAAGATCGATCTAGGTTTCCACATGTTTTCCTAATTGAATATTGCAATATAATATCACATTTATTACCACCACCGGCTGCTAAAATTCACTGACCACAACTCATATTTAGACACAACAAAAAATATGAAACATAACAAATGTAAAAGTTCCTCAATGATAACATGGTCTGCGATTTTGTACTCATCATACCAGATACCATGTATATAATAGGATGACGTAAGATATATACTATAAAAATGTGGCAAACTTAACTCAGATTCCAGGTTCCATCTACCTAAAATCTACTCGGCAGAATAAGTTCTTTAATTTTTGGGACCTGAAACATGTTCTTATATTCTAGAACCATGCTCACTCTGCATCTACGGAAAAAGCCACTTCCTAAAACTCTTATCCCATCATATTTTTGTTTATCCCCTGATGCGGATCATAGGAAATTTCCTCAAATCACATCACTTGACTGATAAGTTACCCATTAGGGCATCACCTACTTTTCATTTGGGTTAGTTTCGTATGGGCATAATGGTCCATAGTTGCGTCTTGTCAATCGGAGGCACGGTTAGAGGATGTTTCTTGCGGCAAACAGGAAAATAATACCCAAAAGAAGAGGAAAAGACTCATAGTTATAGTTGATTTGGTTGAAAATTGTCAAAAAATCCTAAATCTATTATAATTTTGCCCATTCAATCCTAAACTTTTTTAATTTTACTAATCGAGTTTTTAATCTTTTCACATTTTATCAATTGAATCCATTTAGTCAATTTCGATTGAAAATCGCTGACGTGACAGTCTAATTAGTATCGAGCGTCTTAGGTGACAACGTCAACACTAACATGGATAATTTTAGAAATATTTTAATAATTTTTAAAAAAATTTCCAAATTTTATTTTTTTTATTCTTTTCTTACATTTTCTTTATTTGGCCAACGAGGGTCAATCGACCCTCGTCGACACTGAGCGAGCTAGCCTCACCTAGATTTAGGCAAGACTGGCCTTAATCCATGATGGTTTGGCGAAGCTAGCCTCGTTCACAGTTGCGACCCTTGCCTGTAGTCAGCAAGGGTCAACGACCCTTGCCGGCAAGGATTAAGGCTAGCCTTGACCCACAATGGTCTAGGTGAGACCAACCTCATCCACGGCCACGAAACTTGCCTGCAGTCAATGAGGGCCTAACAATCCTCATTGGCCACAAGAAAGAAAATGCAAACAAAAAGAGAAAAGAAAAAAAGCACAAGAGGAAAAAAAAAAAAATTGAAAAAATGTTAAATATTGTTAGAAATGTTTACGTCATCGTTTGTCGTGTCACGTTGGATGGTCGGCGTCCACGTCAGTAGCTTCTAGCCAAAATGATGACTATATGGCAAAATATATATAAAAAAATTTTAAGACTTAATTGACAAATTAAAAGGTTTAAGATTGAATTGATAAAAGTGCAATAAGTATGATTTTTTTTTTTTTTTGGGATAATTTTCATGTTGATTTGGAGTGAAGTGTTCTCACCCGAGGATCCATCCACCCGAAATTGTGATGAGCCCAATGGGCCATTGACATCAATCTAGCATCCATGAAGAAAAGCTAAGGGGCTCGAAAGAACTTGCAAGAAGTGGGTAGCTTTGGGTCCATCGAGCGGGTCAATTCTGCCCAAATCCCAAGTTCGATCCTCGAATTTGGACACCTCGGATGTTTTTTAAATCTCTCTCTCTCTCTAGTCTTTGTTTAATGAAGTTGACGATGGGATGCCCAAGTCGATTTCATTGCAATTTGATCTAATGAAGGAACAGAATGGTAATATCGAGTCGCCAGATGACGAAGGATACAGCAAGATGTCGTAGTGAATAATAGATGGGCTCCATTCTCCATAGCCCTAGAGTACTCCCAAGAGGCAAAACGCGATCGATCAATTTGGCTATTTTAAGCACGAGGGAGTACCCAAACTTAGGTCATCTCGAGCACGCTCGTCATTGTTAATTTCAAATCAAGGAATTGCTTGAAGCAATGGGCACACTATTCCTTGTAAGTCTTGTTCTCTTTCTGATGTTAATGTTGACCTATATCGTGCGCTCTTTTGTGTCCCTAGATTAAGGGTTGCTTTTATGTTAATAAAAAATGTATGATTTGAAAAATAATTTTTTTAGAAGTACTTGTTGTTATTGAGAAAAATATCTGCCCAAATATTTTCTTTGATGATGAAAATACTTTTAATTCCACTAATTTTTAAGCTATTATTTTATGAAAATATTCTTGTCGAAAAATAAAAATATTTCTATGAAATTTTTTTTTAAATCATCCATTTTTCTAGAAACAAACGCACCTTACGTAAGGAACAACGGTGTCTCAATTCTTCATCTAATTCATTGGTTGCGAACCTTCTAATTCTTTATCTTGATGAATTGCTACTTTGTACTTTGGTGGTGAATACTTCTATCTCAAAGTTCATTTTTTCGCTAACACATCAATCGTTTCTGCTTAGTCGGACACATTTAATAATCTCACCCAATCTCATCACGCATCACTTTGGAACCCGGTCGGATTGCTAACTTAATTTTCACTAGGCTGCTGTCAAGGGAAAAAACAAGTTGACATCTCACGGCTTGTTACTTACAAAATATCCTCTTGAACCGCTTAATTGATTGCATGGAATGAACGCCCCAAGGACAAGACCGGGTGATAACTAAAGGAAGAAACTACAAGCGACGATCAAAATATAGCCGTTGAAAAATATCACAAAACCAACGGCTCAGATCTGCTGGAATATAAGAACAAGAACAAAAGGCAGATTCTTGATTCTGAGCACAGCGACGGTGTGTACGGTAGACGCATACAACTTCGGCATCCAAAAGGCGGAAAGAGACTACAGAAGCCGCTCGTGTACCTACATATATACACACACCATATACGATTTTATTTTTTTTGTAGACTTTTAATTTCTTCTGGGTAGCTGTCAAGGGGAGTTGGTTTCCACAGAGGCTCTTCGGCGGAGAAAGAGAAACTAACACCACCAAACGCCAAGAAAAAAGCCGAGTGAGTCTTTCTTATTAATCCGTCCTTCTTTTCTCTCCATCCCTGTTAGCAGAGTCCCCTTTTCATTTCTGGGTCGTGTTAAAGGTCGAAGCTTTTGGTCTTGTCTCGCTGTTTCTGGTAAAATTTCTCCTTCTCTTGCCCTGTTTTGAGGTTTCATTTCGTCGGCCCTGAATTTGCGCGCGACCAAGATTTTTTTGATTCGTGATTTGTCACTGCTCAGTTGGTTTTACCAGGGCGGCGCCATCTTGGTTGTATTGATTAGGATAATGATTCAGGCGATCTTGATGTTCGTTTGTTGAATGATGATTGACGAGTGTGTGGTGCATCCGGATCAACGAGCTTTTGTTCTTGCAGATCTGATTTCGCCAGTTTTGACTCGCGTTTTATTGGCTTCAACTTGCGGTGTTCCTTTCATTTTGTAGAATTGAAGGAATCTGCTTTCACTGCCGTAAAATGAAATGCTGAATGGGATCCTGCTACAGCGTTGTTTTGTTATTTTCGTTATTGGGCTAGTCTTCTTCATAGGTGCATGCAAGGTTGTAAAGACTGAACGCTCGTCGTGCTTTTCTTTGAATTTGGGTATTCATCTCGTCTACTGAACTGGTCATGTTAAGTGGTATTGACGAAACGCCGATCCTGTTTTGCTGTGACTGCAAGCACATCCAATCTGGTTTATATGGTTCTCTCTTTTCTTTAGGTGAAAAACAAGCTGTAAAGTGTAAAGGATTGCTTCTATGCTTATAAAAGTTAAGAACAGGAAGCTTTTTTTTTTTTCCACCTATTTCTGTTTGTCGGTCAGGTACAGTTGTTTTTTTGCAACGCATGTCTAGTTGCTATTGAAATTGCTTTTCAACCATTTGCTTAACTCTCATCAACCCTTTCTGGATATTTGAGTCTTTTTGCAACAGATTCTATGTATTTCATCATGACTCGAACTTTGAGGCCTTAGCTCTTTTTTTCTTAAAAGAGGAAATATCAGTAAGTGTCCCCCGGGTTGGTCTGTCATCAGAAATATGTCAAGGATATGAAGCTTATGGTCTTTTGGGATTGTGTCTTACTGGTCATGCTTTCTTAGATAAGAATGCGACGCTGATTACATTTGTGGACCTCTGGAACTTTCATACTGCAAAATGGGAACTTGAAATGTTTAGATTTGTTGGAGATTAATTTTTTATTGGGATTTGCTATGCTGTTGATATAGTATGACTGCCCTTTTTACCTTACTTCTGAAGAGAAATTTTCAATCACTATAGAGTACATATCTTTAATAAGATAATGTGTATGCATCTCATTGACAAACTTTAGAATTCCCTGGCTGCAATTATGCTAGAAGTTTTCTACTTGAACTAATTTTTTCACTAATCTGGGGAGATTTCACTAAAACTAATTCGAGTAGTTTTTTTATCTTTCTTCTCTGCCTTGAGATTTACTGGTGTTGAGAGAACAGGAAACTGTATCATTATCTATATGTCCTCCTTCATATTGATTGAGAGCCAACTTGTTGGGTCATTAGATCTATCTCCCCCTTTTTTGCAATTATGTTGGCAATTATATGTCACACTTCATCTCTGAATGTTCTGAGAACTTTTTGCAATACAATTTCTGCTTGAGAGCCCTTATATTACCCAATACAATGTTGGCACTCCACGATGATTGAACTAATTGGGATTTACAATAACCATTTACTTTATCTGGAGCATTTACTAGTTACATAGTGGTAGAGCGGTTGTGCTCCTGTGATTCCTAATTCGTTATCTTTATCTTTTGATGGACACAGCCCAGTCTAGATCAGAAACTGAGTATGACTCATACTATACTTCTATCTTTCCAAACTAGGCTGACTCATTTGCGGCGTCTAGAGGAGGAGGAGTAGATTACTATTGAGTATTCCTGGCGATGACTTAGGGTTGAGAGTTTTCATTGACAATGGCTTGCTTGTGTATGAGTTACCTTCAATGACTGACTAACTGAAGAACTTCAAAAATTGGATTTGATTGACTTGACCTACTTTCTTATATATAAACTCTTCTTCCAATATATCGTCACGTCTTTTTGCCCATATATATTACCTTTCACTTAAGATTCTTTCATCGACTGGTTGATTGCGACTAGTGGGAGCACAATCTTCTTCTATGCTTGTTTTTTGTCAATGGAAAGTGCTATGACACATAATCTTTGGCAGAGTGCAAGATGGCGGCACCAGCAGCAGCTTCCATGTCAATCGGATCTACAATCTCTTTTGGCAGCAAAACTGGTCCCTTTCCTCATTCAAAACCTTTTGGAGTGAAAATCAGGTCACAGAATTCTTTCGCAATACGTTTTAGCGGCCTCAAAGCAGCAAAATCTGTGAGCTGCGAGGCAGGACTCATCCTTCTTGGGCAAGGAAACAACTTGTGCTCTAAGACAACCCTTTGCCCTGAAAGCCCAGAAACAAACAGAATTTCCAATATCAACTCCAACCACAAGCATCATACAAGTGACTGTTCTTGGTGCAGCTGGTGGGATAGGTCAACCTCTGGCGCTTCTAGTCAAGATGTCCCCCTTAGTTTCAGCCCTTCACCTTTACGATATAGCTAATGTGAAGGGAGTTGCAGCTGATCTTAGCCACTGTAATACTCCTTCTCAGGTTCTGGATTTCACTGGAGCCTCTGAACTGGCCAATTCCCTGAAAGGCGCTAATGTAGTGGTTATTCCAGCTGGTGTTCCGAGAAAACCGGGTATGAACCCGTGATGACCTGTTCAACATAAATGCCAACATAGTGAAGACCCTTGTTGAGGCTGTAGCAGATAACTGCCCTGATGCCTTCATCCACATCATCAGTAACCCGGTCAACTCAACTGTGCCAATTGCAGCAGAAGTTCTCAAGCAGAAGGGTGTTTATGATCCGAAAAAGCTATTTGGCGTCACTACACTCGATGTCGTTCGAGCAAATACTTTTGTCGCTCAGAAGAAGATCTGAAACTCATTGATGTGGATGTCCCAGTCGTGGGTGGACACGCCGGAATCACCATTTTGCCCTTGCTCTCGAAGACAAAGCCTTCGGTTAGCTTCACGGATGAAGAAGTGGAGCACCTGACCGTTAGGATCAGAATGCTGGGACTGAAGTGGTGGAGGCGAAGGCTGGCGCAGGGTCAGCCACACTTCCATGGCATATGCTGCTGCTCGATTTGTGGAGTCTTCCCTGCGAGCTTTAGATGGAGATGGAGATGTCTACGAGTGCGCCTTTGTTCAGTCGGATCTCACTGATCTCCATTTTTCGCGTCCAGGGTTAAGCTCGGGAAGAAAGGGGTCGAAGCACTGATTCCCTCTGACCTCCAGGGCTGACGGAGTATGAGCAGAAGCCTTGGAAGCACTGAAGCCCGAACTGAAGGCCAGCATTGAGAAGGGCATCGCATTTGTCCACAAGCAAGCAGTTGCTGCTTAAGATTGCAGATTTGAAGCGCTTAACTTCTCTCTGTATACTATAATCGTTGGAGGTAAATAAACTGATACAACTGGTTGAGTTTGTGTTGATTATCCGGAACTTTCGGTTTGTGGGAACTCGGAGCGGTTTTGTTTTCTTCATTTTCTCGAGAATTTTCTGTTGTCATCATAGATGCCATGTACTCCGGATTTACTGAGTATGTAGGAGCTCTGAAGTTTCAGAATAAGAACCCTGGTAGTAGGCCATTTTCCTTTAGAGGAGTTCCATCATAAAGTACTACAGATTCTCCCGCTTTGTTGTTCTCAAAATTCTGCTATAAGCGACTTATATTGACTACTTCATATCAGCTATTCTGGGATACATTTATGTGGGTTTTCTAAGGCCTGGTGATGGTTGCGGAGCATATCATAAGTTGGGTCCTGGTGATTTGCTAACCCTGCCTATGGTTTGTTTATAGCAGCAAACGTTGTATCATTGTTAGCAAACTGAGGTGGACGGCACAAAACCTTTTTCCCCTGTTTGCGGATCAAACAGGGCCTTTTCTCAGATTTTTGACTATCATATAGTGCTACTACATGAAGGAGAGTCGTCAAACAAGAGAGATCTCACGTCCTCATCATCCGCGACACCCGCGCTCATGCCCTCGTCTTCTGCGGTCGGGCTGCTTATAAAAGAAGTGCTTCGTGAGTCCATCGGTCCAATCAGCTTCCTCTTCTTGTAGTTCGCTTTGAAACAAGCTTGCCTCAGCCTTTTTGTCTTGTCCTCTAGCTGTACGTCGGGGATTTCCTCCATCAGCTTCTTCTCTAGCTCGAGCAAATTCACCACCTTCCCAAGCTGCTCCTTGTTCTCCGAGCCGCCTCCTCGCATTTCCTGCACACCCAAAGCCATCTCGCGTGATAAAACATCGGGAGACCCGAACCCGAAAAGGCGGCTCTGTCTCGGTGTGTTTTTAGGTCGGAGATCCTTTTGGTCGAAGTCGGCTTTTCTTTTACATCCAGGCAGACAGGTTTCCGTCTTGCCCTTCCGAATTCTAATTCCATGCATGATTTTTTTTTAAACTGAATGCGTAGCGTATAACTCAATTAAATACAATCAACTTGAAACCGATATTTACGCTAGAATTCCTCAAATAGATGCGAGGGTACTTGCTTCTACTTATGCATGTTCATTCGAACACCACTGAATCTCTCTGAATACAACAGCTTAAAGCAAAATAAAAACAGTAAACGAATGAGAATAAAGACCGGACATTCTTGATGAGAGTTTGGAGGCTCATCAACTTCCGGTGGGGCCACCGGCGGATGCCTAATTCTCGACACCGTTTCTTCAAGAGGGTCAACCCGATGTTGAGTTCCTTCGCCGCTCGAGTTATCGGCATGTAAAAGTACTGCGATATTGCTCCCTCGACAGCATTCTGCTGTTGCCGTGGCTATCGCTCTTGCCTTTCGTGCATCTCTTGTCCTCACCACCCGCTTCATCGCGCCCATTTTCTTGGCCACTGTTATGGAGATACAAAACACGTTTTCTTGGGCTCGTTCTGTGCACCCATCTCCTCGAAGATCGCGGTCCCATTTGCAGAATAATCTTGAATATCAGACCTTCCGCAACATCAACAGTCAGGGCACGCAAAATCCCATACAAAAATGAAAAATAATCAAAACAGCTGGCGTTTCGCTCTCATGGCTACCTTGAATAGCATCGTGCGGATCGTGCTCAAAATCGAAAATTTGAGGGCACAAAGGATCGAGCGGGAAGCTCGTGATCAGAGGAGGAGCTTCCCAAAGGCTCTCTTGATGATTAAGGGCCAACAATAGTTCCATTCCAGTGCTGCATATCCGTTCCCACTGCATAATATCGGAACGGAGGATCAAATGTTTCGGCGATCGCACACTTCACGCAACAAAAGAACTTGAGAAACGATCGATAGTATAGTACCCGAAGTCGGAGGAGAGGAGGGTTGGGAAGAAGAAGGGGTCATCTTCTTCTTTGGCCACTGCTTCATAGTTACACCAGGACTTGAGTGACCTCCTCGACATGGTCAAACCATGAAAAGAAATCTCCGACGACTGCACGTATCTAAACCCCTTCACACAATCGCCATGTTAAATAAATCCGAATTGTGAGGAAGTGGGTGTGGAAAAATGCATACGGTGAAGGAGAAGATGACGAGACGCACACATGCATTCGAGTTGTCTGTCATGAATGAACTCATTAAATCTTCTTGGCGATCGTGCGCCGTCGGGCCATGCACGAATCGATACACTTCATTCATTACCCATCGTCGCAAATGTCTCCGGGAGTTACAAGATTACAATGATGATTATCTTTCGATCGAGATCGAGATCGAGAGAGAGAGAGAAATTACGAGGAATTTTGGTAATAATGATGACGGCGAAACACGACGATGGGAGACTCTTATACGTCGGATCGCCAGTCCAAAGAATCAATTTCAAGGCTTGATGAGCGGGACATGATCAAAGATTCACTCCCTCCATGATCGTTTAGGCGTTCTAAGATTGCAGTTTTGGTAGATAACTTGGGTGTTCATGCGAGATGGTATCTTGCAGGCGGATTACGATGGTTTTGGATTACGTGAGATAGTAGGGCTTGCCGCAAATGTATCCACATGCATGTGTGCCACGTTCCATCATTAGCTCTTGATCGAACTCTCTTTCTCTTAGAAAAAACCAATACTAAATCGCGCATCATCTCATTCTAGACTCCATTTAGTGTAGAATAGGTCAATCATGAAAAAATTAAACAATTAGTCCTAAACCTATTTTACAGATGCCAATTTATCGATTTTCAGCAAAATTTGATTGACATGACAATATTAGAATTTCGAGTAAAGATTTAAATTAAATCGACAAATTGAAAAGTTTAAGATCAAATTGACATCCGTACAATGTGTTTATGATTACTTGGATAGTTTCTCCCGCTAATCATTGTTCCAAAAGATGTGGGATGATTTGCAATTGCCAAATCAAGTCCAGTTATTAGTACCTAATGTAGGTGGTTTTGTTCTTCTAAACCAACACCACGAAAACCTTGAAGACATTTGGAAGTGGGGGACATTAGTTCATGCACCAGCTTATCTTGAGAAATTAAAGTTCCAGGACCGAGAAAACATATCTGGTCCACCATCATTTCGGCAACGTCCATCTTCGCGCATTATTCTTGTAGCGTCTCATGACACCATATCGGCTAATCAAATAGAGATACGTTGCTGAGTTCAGTACTTCAACGATTTTAAATGGCACAAATGATCCCTAAACTTTGACCCAATATGAATTACAAGCCATGAACTTTCAATTTGATTAATATGGTCCTTCAACTTTAACTCAATGTATAATGTAGTCCCTGAACTTTTAATTTGATAATATGATCCCTGAACTTTTGAAACATGTTAACTTATTCCTTGGACTTGAATCAATGGAAGGATTACATTGAACATCTTCCTTAAGTTCATGGACTAAATTGAACATGTTCTAAATGTTCATGGACCATATTGGTCAAATAAAAAATTTAGAGACCACGTTGCATATTAAGTCAAAGTTTATGGATCATATTGATCAAATTAAAAGTTCAAAGATTACACCGCAAATTTTGTCAAAAAATTCAAGGAGCATTTATGGCATTATCCCTTTAAAGTAATGCGTAATCAACATTTTGAAAAGTATTACTTGAATCTTGAAATGTGTTTGTTAATGTGACATAATTACGAGCGAAATCACTTGACCGATGCATAATGCCAAATTCAAAGTATTTTGGGATTTTTCGTTCTTTTCCTTTTTGGAGTGAAAAAATCACATTGTTTTCTGCACCAGCATGAATAGTTGCATCGTCTTTGGCCTCGAGTCTTCCTTTGTAACAGCAAATCATGATTACGTAACTCGCCGTTTTGAACTTCTCATTCCCCAGGAGATAATCATTAATTAAGATCTTCATTAGGGAGGTCACGCTGCCTGACTCAATAATTACTGCTAGGGTTTATACCGAGAAGATAATTTTTTTTTAAAAAAAATGAAACAATAATAATCTCTAATCGTGGATTGGCTAAGTAAATATCAAATGAATAGGCACTCTAAGTATGATCAGTTACGGCCATTTACAATATGACTGAACTTTAATTATTGATTATCATTAATTGGGTACAAATTTTTTTCTTTTTGGATGATTTATGTTCGCTTCACTATCTCCTCAACGGACTGCCGTCGCGAATTAATTGCATGATGAATCGAAGATCAAACCAAACAAACCACGGCATCACTTTCAAGAATTCCACTAGTACTATAGTCTCGAGTTAATTGATTGTTGTCCTTCGTCTCAAACCGGAAACTCTCCTACAACTGCATACGAATGACTACTCAGAAGAAGTCGAACCGGAACACAGAGAGATTCGATATGAGTGAGATAAATACGCGTTCGATCGATATAGAGATTATGAGAATTGAGCGCACATCGAGACTTTTTTTTGGGGGGGATCAACACAAATATCATTTCATTCACTCAAAAGCAGTGCTATACGAGCAAAGTTGACAAGAGTCGATATATAGTATATCACAAAGAGGTTGGGCTGGACATTCAATTAAAAGAGAAGATCCTTTTTGGTAACTCGTCGACCGAGTAGAAAATGCGATGGAATATGACATAGAAGTTATTCTTATGTTGCAGCTAGACCTTAACCACACAGTTCACGAATTTCCTCTGATATATCACAGTGGGCAATATCGAACACCGCCATTTATGCGATAGCGAAACAAAGCATGAATCACGAAGAGGGAAATCTGAATACGACAGGACACAACTTGCTTGCTTAAGTCCCATCTATCCACGAGACGGGTACTTATGGTTCTCGAGTCGAAACGAAAGAGGTAATGAGTTGGGCCTGGTCCAAGCCCATCCCTTCCTTTGAAGCCACTTTCTTCTTGTGCCAAGACAATGCCTCGTCACAAGAACCTCTAGGCCATCCCAAGCCCAATGGGCCTTTTGGATCCCCATTACATTTCAATGTTCATTTTCAAAATTACAATGGTAAAAAAAAAAAAAAGTAGTTCCTACCATTCATACTGTCTAAGGATTGTCTTGCAATTATCCTTTTATTTTATTTTATTTTTTGGGGGGTGGTTTACAAATTCCTTTGCCCATAAGTAAATTCTCTTTTTTTTAATATATAATTTTCATTAGAAACTTTGTTTTGAAAAAGGAAAAAACAAAAGTGAAAGGAAGAGAATGTGAGGATGGAATATGCGATTTGCATAGACATGCGTCGCACTGAGCAATGACTCCCCTAAAGTCATTTGAGTGATGTGGAAGGATGATATCTTTGGAAAGCAACAAGTCATTCAAACTCGCTTTCGCTTTAAATCCGTTTTGTGCCAAAAGCCGGAGGGCCCCACATTCGAGTATCTGGTCTTCTTCTTGGACCTTTGACCAGTCTCCCCATCTTGTCCTACCCCTCCAAATCGGATTCCAGTTGGCTAATCTTACCGCAAAATAACCAAAAGTGAAACACATTTAAAAAAAAAAAACATAGGGACAAAACTAGGAAGGGCATCACGACATATATACGGTGACATGTACCGGATCAAACGCATCACGCAAAATTACGTAAAAATAGTATGGTTTCTACGGAGCTCGATTCTGATTCCGATGTTCGACAGAGTGCGATCGGCTTGTTCTAGCATTGTTAGACGACGGTATTTAGTATTGCGTAGACTATATAAGTACGAGGGCGAGTAAAAATGAAGAAGAAGATCGTATGGATGGCAAAAAAAAAAAAAAAGAAATGAAGGAAAAATAAAAAAAAAAGTGGGGAACCCTAATATTATCAAGCACAAGAAACTAAAGATTCTGGTTTTGGGGGTTGCATTGCATTGCATGGGTTGGAGAGCTCGGAATTCCAAGCTATTTCTTTCATGCATGCAGCGGCGTAAAGCCAAAGTGTGTGCGTACATATGTTCTTTCTAGGGTTTTGTCTTTTTATTCATTTCTCGAACGGGTTTCGTTTCCCAAAAACCCTAGCTCCCTAAATACACGTCTCTTCTTTCATGGGGGGCCGGCCTTCCTTGCTCCTGTTGCAATCCAACAGTCCATCTTTTTGGCAGGCTTCTCTTCTGCAACTTGACTTCTTCGATCTTGCCTTAGAGCGATGTCATTTGCCACATGCTAAATGGGAAATATGTTGCTGCGACAGATTTTTAACGATCGATATGTGAACAAGACGCATGGGAACATTCCCATGGGACAGTTTCCTTTGGCACATATCGCGTCATATACTTGGTTGCTGCACCCCAGCCGTTGGATGCGACAGGCCAGCGCACGCGGGAGGGACACGTCAGCATGGCCTGTGACGTGGCACTTGGGCCATGAAATTCAAAAGGCTGTGTGCTGCTGGTCCTTGGTCTGGTCTGATCTGGTGAAAAAAGGGCAAAGCGAGAGGAACGATGGTGATAGATAGAGCCCCCTTGCTTTTCTTTAACGAGCTGGAGAGGAAAAAAAGATGCTTGGCTTCCCAAGGATTATATGCCAAATAAGTGGAGTGAGAGAGTGACCAACCATCAATCAACTTTCATTCAAACTTGTGTGTGTGTGAGAGAGAGAGAGAGAGAGAGAGAGAGAGAGAGAGAGAGCTGCCTCATATTTTGCTTCGATTCCATTGCAGGAAGCTTATGATTGAGATACAGAGGCGGTGGAATCTCGAAAACGTCTCTGGATTTGCTCTCGGACCCACCCTTCTTCCACACCACCACACCAACGCCATAAACAAAGGCCAGCCCAAGAACCTCTTCTCTACAGGAATTGTGCCACTAGAGAGCACTACTCCAATCTTTTTGTCCTCAATTTCATTCATGGGTTCTTGTTCTTTTTCCAATCATGGGGTCTTGATTCTGCTGTTCGTCGCGCTCCAAGCCCTGGTCTTTGTTCCTCACGTTTCTGCTCTCACCACCAGAGACCTCGCCCTGAGATGGCGCGTGGAGAACGAGCTCCTCTTTGTGAAGAACATGCCACGCAGATTGTTACTCTCTGAAGAAGCTGTTGTGGATGATGTTCTCGAGAAACAGAGCCTGGCTCCGACTCCCACGGCGGTGCCCTTCGATCCATACCAGTCCATGGAGAGAAGAGTTCCTAGAGGATCAGACCCCATTCACAATAGATCCTGAGACTGAAGCTGCAAGATTTTTATTACATTTTTAGCAAACGGTGAGAAACAAACACTGAAACTTGCATGGGGCTTTGTTCTTTGTTCTTCCGCTAGAGACACGACAGATCGAAGAAGATGATGCTCTGTTTCTTCGCCGAAAAGGCAACCGAATCATGCCGAGAAGCGTGGCGTATACGAGATTTCTCCGCGTTGAAGCTTTTTTATGTTCTTTTTCCCCCCCTGAGATGTGTAACTGAAGCTTTTGGTTATGCAAGAGTTGCCCAGCCATCACCATCCTCCATGAAACTGCATATAATTGAGCAGAGGGTGTCGATCAGTCTATTTTGGCGATCACCCGAATGATTTGGGAGGATGAGGTTGCTTGGTGGCTCTTTCGCATCCCAAGTGTGTCCTCCTCTCCTCTCCTCCTCCTCCTCCTCCTCTCTCTCTCTCTCTCTCTCTCTCTCTCTCTCTCTCTCTATACAGATCAAATGTATGCCTCGACGAGAGAATTACTAGAAAAGAAGAGTTTTTTACATTCACAGTATCATTTGCAATTCCTTATTTTTTTTTTTAAATTGATATTTGGATTTCCGACTCGAGCCTTCGACTCGAGGGATCTCATGAAGCCAAGATGATGATTCCGTCTCCCGATATCACTTTTTAAGTAGGAGATGGTGTGATTCAAACATGAATGATCTATAGATTAAGCGTGCACTTATTAAGCCAATTTCTTGAGGATAGAGAAAAGCGATTCTTTCATGTGATAAAGACATGTATTTGTACATTTAAAGCATTTTAAGGTTTCTAATAGGAGTTAGTAAGAAAATTTGCAAGATAAAATCGAGATATAAATATTTCGTGTTCGAACAAACCGGTATATTGATCAAGCTTGGGTTACATAACTTATGTTGTGAATCATGCCTAACTACATAATATTTTATGCTTCTAATTAAATCGCTGGCGGGGCAATGTTTTTCCCGTGAATCATAGTGAATTGTATGACCACACCATAGGATTTACCAATCGAGTTTTGGACACAACATTACATAAGTTGAAGACATCATCTTTCGCACAACAAAATATACACACACATGTGTTTGTACGTACGTACATATATATATATATATATATATATATATATATGTATATGGGTCATCACTAAGAACTAGTGCTCTTAACTTTTCTTTTTGGAAAAAGGGGGTCAATTAAAATAACATTTTCTGATTTTCTTGAATGAGTTTTAAAGAACTATTCGAGTTGATAAGCCAATTTTGTTGAAAGAAATTTAAACCTAATTAACTAAAATTAAGTTAGAAAATAAAGAAAATAAAGTTGAAGAAAATATTGGCGGGAGGGGTGCCCTCCTGACTGCAACTACCGCCAATAGGGTATCGACAATTGCCTGGGTTTTTCTTTTGTGGATGTGTGTGCGTGTGTTTTTTTTAAGTTTTATCCTTTTTTTTTTTTTGAATTTGTTCTTTAAAGCTGAGATAATTTAAATTAAGGATTCAGATCAAAAAATGTCATTTTAGTGCTTTAGGTAACATACGCCATGTAGGACGCCACAGAGGAGAGATAAAATATTGATAAAAATCATGTGAGCACTTGTTAGTCAATTGAATGAACTTAACGAAAAATCAAGTCTTGGCAAGGGCCGGTGATGCCTATGGCCGACGAGGGTGCCATAGGCTAGGGTTGGCCTTGCCTAGCCCTCTCCAAGCATCGCCGATTGTTGGCCATCACATGAGACCGGCCACACAAAAATGTGACGGTTTGATTTATATAGGCAAATTAGTAGATGTCAGATGTGGATTATTAAATATTATAATTTTTAGGTGGAAATTATGAAAAGAGGTCAAACTGGTCTCATCTAAGCTTCTTGTATTTTTGGAATTTCCTAAAATTTTGTGATTTTTTAAAAAATTTCAATTTTTTCGAAGTTTTTTAGTTTTTAGTGCTTAGGTTGAAAAAGTGACGAGAGCCTAAGGAAAACTTGAAGCCCTCAGACTTCTCTCTTCCCATTTGAGACCACTCAAGAGGTGACAACCCAGCCCCCCTTTTTTTTTGGTTCTGGATTCTTCGCTCTAAAAGTTGATTCTGATTCTCCAAACCCGATTCTTGGAACAGAATCAGAATCAGAGTTCCCTGAGTTTACCAAACATGACGTTTCTCATTCTTTACTATTCCAGGGACAGAATCAGAGAATCAGAATGGTTACCATGCAGGCCCTAAGAAACTAGTGCTCTTAACTTTTATTTTCTTTTTTGGAGGGAAGGGGGTCAAATAAGGGCCCACAATGTTATCATTTTCTCAAATGAGGGTTTGAAGTGACTATGGCTATTTCAAATAAGGGTCCAGTATATTCGAGCTGATCAAGGGCATTTTTGTCCAAAGAAAATTAAACCTAATTAACTAAAATTAAGTTAGAAAATAAAGAAAATAAAAGTTGAAGAAAATATTGGCGGGAGGGTGTCCTCCTGACTGCAACTACCGCCAATAGGGTATCGACGATTGCCTGGGTTTTTTCTTTTGTGGATGTGTGTGTGTGTGTTTTTTTAAGTTTTATCCTTTTTTTTCTTTTTTAAATTTGTCTCTTCTATGGCTTTTTAACCTAATTTAATTATATGTTTAAAATTTAGGATTCAGATCAAAACAATGTCATTTTAGTGCTTAGTTAACAGTAACGCCATGTAGGACGCCACAGAGGAGAGATAAATATTGATAAAAATCATGTGAGCACTTGTTAGTCAAATTGAATGAACTTAACGAAAAATCAAGTCTATGGCAAGGGCCGGTGATGCCTATGGCCGACGAGGGTTGCCATAGGCTAGGGTTGGCCTTGCCTAGCCCTCTCCAAGCATCGCCGATTGTTGGCCATCACATGAGACCGGCCACCACAAAATGTGACGGTTTGATTTATATAGGCCAATTAGTAGATGTCAGGGTGGATTATTAATATTATAATTTTTAGAGTGGTGGATATGTAGAGGTTATGGTAGCATCAAGCGCGTGTTTTTGAATAGACCATTGGTATTGTTTGAGTGATTAGTTTCGGAATTGGTCCCAACGTGAAGTTGGTTCGTAGTTTTGAGTGCGAAGCTTTGATTAGCCCCACCCCTCGCCTAAGCCCTCTACTTAAGCCCTCAGACTTCTCTCTCCCCCATTTGAGACCACCCAAGAGGCTGACACACCCCGCCCCCCTCCTTCTTGTTGTTGTCTTTCTTCGCTCACTCTCTCGTTGGATTCGCTCGAGCCCTCCTCCTCCTTTCGACGGTGCCGGCGACTTCGTGGTTCATCAATGGTAAATCATTGAGTTCCCTGAGTTGTACACTAGCCCTCAACGTTGTGCGTTCCTCTCTTTCCCATCGACCCTTCTTGCATGATATCATCGAGGAAGAAAGGTCGGTTCGAGCTCATCCAGAAGGCGAATCGAGTTCCATTTCTTCATGTGTGATCCTAAGGCAATTGTTCATCTATCCCTACCACTAATCCGCTCATTTGTCGTTCATTTGAGTACAGGTTGTCGGATTGGAAAATGGGTATGATGATGGCTGTAACTGGTTGCATGGAAGAGAAAATGGTGTGTATGGACGATCTATTCCTTGATCTGGTATCCACAGGTCTTGGGTAAACGGATTATGAGAGCTAATTGTCTTGATTGTTATTCGTTTGCAATGAATCGAAGTGGAAGCATAAAGAGGATAGTTTGACCACATGGATAGGGAAAGGATTCATGAGGTTCTATTGCTTGAGTTGGCATT
>JAGVVM010007855.1:0-21204 GCA_019149425.1 Psidium friedrichsthalianum | reverse complement strand
TGGCGTTTTTGCAAAAGAATAACGCAAGGGCTGCGCTGTTTTCCTTCTTTGTTTTTTTGTTTCCTTCTAATCTATCCACCCTGGCTAATTAGCCCAACTTATTGACCAATGCCCACAAGCAACCATCGCTCATATTTGCCGTTTCTGGCCAACTCCTTTCTTTTTTGATGAAATTGTAATTATTGACCTAGTCAGAAAATAGAAAAATTGATCGAGCGATGAGGATTGGATGTTGGATGGGCTAGGACAGCTATTTGAAAACTATAGAATAGCGATATCAAATCGCGTCGGTGGTGTATACCACACATGAAAATCGCGATGCTATGGCCTTGCGGGGCCAAGTCACTGAAAATAGGTAGCTTGTGAGTGTTGTCTTCTGTTGATGAGGGATTTTTCATTGAATGAAAATTAATTTCAAGTATTGGAAAAGGCTAGAAATGAATAGGATTTGAATTTACACGTTGGTCTACGGAACAACACATTTGTAAAATAAATAATTGAAGAAAGGACAAAACGAGCGAGATCCCTTTCGAATTAAGGAACCTTTTTCACTTTATATACTATATATATACACCACAAAATTTACGTGAATCACACACAAAATTCAAACGCGTCGTGGCCCTCCCCGAATCTGGGCAGGGCCACCATGCGCTTGTCAAATCTGGATGGCGTGGTCACGCCCAATTTAGGCAAGGACTGCGGAACCCTTGGCTTGGGCCCAAATTTGGTAATGGCATCATGGCCTCGATGAATATAATCATCATCCTAATCAATATCTTCTTAACACGGTACTTAGTGTATGACGAAGATATATCAATCCTTAATATTAATCCTAGGTTGACCCTCCATGTATATAATTCTCACAAGTTTACATTATTATTATATATATATACACACACTTCTTCATTAATTAAAGCAAACTTATCGGTTTATTGGTATTAGTAGAAGCAGAGAAAGTCTACATAGAATCGGGACAATGCCGAAAGAGGAATGTGAAGCTTATACATTGCATGGTAAGGCAAAGCTTGTAATGGGCAGCAGCTGACACGGTCCGATCTTTTGAGGAAAACTTGGTAGCGCTTCTCGAACGAGATGTCCTTTTCGCCGCGAAGAGTCCATCACTATACATCATGTATAAGAATACTGTCCTATTTTCCTACATAGTGAAAGGAAATGAAAATAAAAATCGGTGATATGTGTTGTTTTTAAAAAACTAAAAGTTAGTGTTGTGTCTACAAGTTTTATGATTGGTATTGTCTGATTTACGCCAAATTAATTCACCGTCTTTAATGTTTGCATTGGCAGGAGCATGACAGAAATCGAGTCCAGGAAAGCCATTCTTCGTCGCACAATAAACGCACATCTCTTGTCAAATTCGGTTAACTCATTGTTATCCTCGAACTATTTTTCTTCTAAATCGGTCTCCTTTGAAGTGCTGAATGCCATGACAACTACCAGTGTCCCTAGATCTGCTAATGTCTAATTGGATGAAAATGGAGTACAAGTAACGAATGCATATAGGGGTGGAGTCCGAGTACGTGGACGAGTTTTGGCTTCACCGATAAGTTGTTTTGATTCCTTGTCAAAATGGGTAAGCCTGGACGGTCCAAGCAACTGCAGAAGTTCCTACTGATGCACATCCCAGCAACTCCGAACCCTGGAACCGGAAAGTCGATGCTCTTGAAAGAGCATCGGCCCCACTGCAGAGAAGAGGATCGGCAAAGTTGAGCAATACAATTCAAGACTTTGTGAGGAGGAAGTTCTCCTTCAACGCAGATATGCCAGCATCTTCTCCTTCCCGAGCTCCTTCGGAGCAGCCTAATGTGGTGAGCACGCCGGAGAGGCAAGACACTTTGCAAGAACTCGAACGAGTATTAACGAGTCTTTCCATTGTCTGCAGTTGAATCA
Source organism: Psidium friedrichsthalianum (assembly GCA_019149425.1). NCBI lineage: Eukaryota > Viridiplantae > Streptophyta > Magnoliopsida > Myrtales > Myrtaceae > Psidium > Psidium friedrichsthalianum. Next base: position 19,296 of record JAGVVM010007855.1, on the reverse strand, counting down.
GTCGGTCTAATACCCAGCCATTCATCACTTTCCAACACTGGTATGCGCGAAATAAGACAACTTATTCGTTTTCACTTTTTCATGTTCTCTAGCCAGGACATGTCTCTAGCTTTGCTTATCCTTGTTTTATCGCTGAATAGCTTATTCTTAGTCCTTCAAAGGAATATTTGCAAAGTTTAGGCTAATCGTAACAGCACAGAATGAAAACGATGCACGAGAAGTGCTTGAGGAGGGACGACAACTTGTTGCTGAAGCGAAAGGAGATGTCGTGGAAGGCGGCGAAAGGATCTCAGGAAGGTAGAATGTCGATATAAAGACTCAACGAGTTTGCTATATGGGACTAGAACGCTTTGATTATGTAAAATGCTCATTGAAGATGGAAAGTTTTTACTGATTTTAGTCGAGTCAGATTGTTGAGGACCATCCCCAACCCATGGAGACAAATCCATCCTAAGAAGTTGTATTATGTGTCAATTTTCAGGGGAAGCATCTACAAAGATATAACGCTGAGTAAGTGGAGGAAACTTGAGAAGGTGAAGGATTCACAAAGAAATACCGATGGAAGAACTTCGCATTGCCGAGGACTGCATATCGCAGCTCGAGAGCCGATTGGCGGAAAGCGACTAGAGCAGAAAGAGTTGGAGCTGAAAATCATCTCGTACGATGAAATGTTGCGGAGTTATCGACAAGAACGAGAGCTGCTGCAGATCAATGTCGACCACGCGCTCCTAAAAGCCGAGGAGTTGAGCAGAAGACTAGGAGATTCCTCGGGCACAAAGAACTTCTCCGAGTTCCCCATGGCTGAGATCAAGGAAGCTGTGTGGAACTTCGACCCATCCTTGAAGATTGGAGAGCGTGGTGCGGGAGCGTGTATGGAGGTTTCCTTCTTAATGCGCCGGTGGCTATGAAGATGATAAAATATCGTTCCGTGCAAGGATCACAAGAATCTCAACAGGAGGTAAGAATTCTTGAGTGTCCTCTACTGTTTTCATTTTTTTCCTATGAAACCAAAACTAAGATTATAGTAAGAAGATCTAGAGACTCGGTTCATCGCCGGCCCATGTGCCTGTTGACTGTAATTCATGAATGGATTAAGGTTTTTATTGAGCTCAATGATCGCTGCTATCTCATCTCGTAATCTGAGTTCCTTAGGATGGATGGCAATGGCCATAGTGATTTTAAAACTAGGGGCTGACTCCTTGAGCATATTTTTTAAAATCGTTATTAGCAGGTTCATCCAAACACAACACCAATTGATCTCGTGACGCGCGGGGTGATTTACGTGCGAAGTATGTGCATTGGTAGTAGTGTTGAGTACGATGAATGACCCTAACATTTTCAGGGTTAGCAAGGAATTAAGGTAAAAACATATCGTTGAGGCCTCGACGGGTTGGGGTGGTGATTACTGTTCGCCAGTCGCGTTCGTGTTATGCCGACATAACAAAACAGGTTAATCAGAACATGACATCATTAGTCAATCATGTTAATTCCGTTAATATGTCCAGCTCTACAAAAAAAAAAAACCAAATCTAACGGGTTGACATGAAATACTCATGTAACACAATTAAATAACTATTTACGAGAAAGTAAGATTGCTCAACTTGCTATGACAAGAAATCTACCCACCAACAGAAACTTCACACGAATATCCTCATTTTTTCCCCTAACAAAATTGCATTACTCAGTCAACAATCAACATCAAATCAAACAAAATTTGATAGCCAACGACATATCATCAATTAAAATCTTAATAGTGATTGCACGAAGAAAATAGTCTTTTAGCTAATCGTGCTTAAACGGGTCATATACATGTCTCATCAGTGCTAACCCAGTTCATTTATACGGGTTAATTTCATATCTGGTGGGTTGAAGTTGTGACCATGACTTGGTTATTAATCGTGTCTAACAGGTTAACAAATATTGACCTGAATGCGATAGTCTTAATTCAAACTAGGTCATTTTTGTCAACCCTACTTACGGGTGACATAATTATCTTTTGATTGAAGATCAAAAGAGAGGTGTTGAATTGCGCTATTATCATTGCTACCATAAGCTAATGAGTTCAAGTCATGAAAATCATGCAAAAATACGAATTGACTAGACACTATTGGTATCATATAACCTTGACGTGGGTAGACGTATAATGAGGAGATGTGTACTAAGTATCTCTTGTTGCCAAGTAGTTGGGTGCCTAATCTCTCCACTTTTTCTTCCTTTCGTATGGAATAAGTACATATTCCTCTTTGACGGGATCGAAAGAAATTACAGAGTTCGGCATATACTGATTTCGACATGGCTTGGTCATTGCAATTTCAAAAAAGAGAAGAAACGAGATGTTATGGAAATAACAAAATGCATGAGCAATCGAAGTAAACCCTATTCTAAGTGATTTCTCAAGAATGGTTTTGGCTAGATCAAAGTTGACGGCGCCAAGGTGAATATGGCTGGCGAAATCTGCCATACTTTATTCCCGAATGTACACAGGTGACTTGCCGCTGAAAAGATTAAACGAAATCACTTTGCTATGATATATCTAAATCATCTAAATATGGAAAGAAAATTATCGCTAGAAATGTACAATACAAAGGAATTGGATGGATATGGATGTAAAGAGAAAAATCATTTTAAGAAAGGTTGATGGAAGATGATATCGGGATAATTATCCAAATCTTAATATTATAAAACGTGATAAATAAATTAAGATTGTGAATTCATCTATGTACCCAATATTTGTAAGATAATTGACTAAAAATATTTGGGGGAAGAACAAAAAAATATGACATTATGGCCGTGTGAATCACCGTAAAATTCAACAATATAGATGTTATTATCTAAGATTGCGTTTGATCGTTTGGATTTCTAGATGAATTTTGTCATATCTTATCTCTTGTTTGATAAACTGTGAATTTAAAGTCGGATAAACAGAAGCAAGGTGCGGCTGATATCCATTCCATTTTTTTAAAGCACCACGATACTTTAGAAATTATTTAATCATGAGTTCTGATGAGTGAGTTATTATTGAGCAGAGATTTGTATCATTCAAATTCAGTACAACATTGACGAAGTAAATCCTGTAGAATCATAGATCTTGGTTTGGAGTCAAACCCTTTGAAAATGACATGTTGACCTTGCTCATAGTCTTGTTCAGTGAGTAAACAAGTTTTGAACGATATAATTATTCAACCTCTTTGCACAGGTTGAAGATGCACTCATGTAGGTTATCCGAGAGAGCTATCTTGAAATTCGATGATCAACCTTGACTTTTCAGAACATGTGGACATCCCTTTCGAATGTTGGAAAGGTTCAAACGGTTAAAGAATGGGGAAAGTGATTTCATATCAAACCAAACAATCGATTAAAGAATAAGGTCGTGGAGATATCCGAACTTTGTACTGGAGACCCCAATCTGGCGCCACTGGAGAGATGGCCATACTTGACAATCACTGCTATCGGAGAAGCAAGCCCCCTACAAAAAGGTGGCCCAACGTGGAGGAGAAACAATGATTGTGGGAGAAAACCTAGTTCTCCTCACGTGTAATTTCTCTTAGAAAATCCTATCATGATCTATCCTGCATCCTCCCTTATGATTTTTTTATCTGGCCTATATCTTATTTATCCTATCCTAGACAGCTATCAAATACAAGATAAATTATGACTTATATTATGACAATCAAATGCAGCCTCGGGATTTGACTTTACCATGTGGAGAGATATTCCCCCTCCTCAGTGCATCTTTTTTCTGCCCAAAAACGTTGCTTCGAGATTGATTTGAGTGAAGTATTTGGTCAAATAATGTTGATTTTTTCTCTTTTCCTATTAAAACTCAAGAAAGATGTCATTCAAGATATGCAAGCCAGAATAAAATATGATATTTAGCTACACAAAACCTACCACAAGAAAGGTAAAAAAAACAAGTTTCTTCCTTTAAAAATTAAGAGAAATCAATTCACCTTCCATGTTTCTCGATCAGGAAACTTGTCCAAAAAAATATTAAACATATTGTACTTTTGCTAATTCAATTTTAAACATTTTCACATTCTGTTAAAATTGGCCTAAAATTGCTAACATTGATGTCGATCATCCTATGTAATACAGCTGGCGCTAATGTGGATAATTATTAATAATATATTATTAATAATATTTTTTTTATTTTTTTCATTTTTTTAGTAGAAGTGGGGGTCATCAGTCCCTCGCCCAACCCAATTCTGGATGAGGCCATCTTGACCAAGGCTAGGCAAGGCTACCTCACCTGTCGCCAACAAGGCTGACCTCAGCTTGACCATGCTAGCATAACCCAATTTTGGGCTAGGTTGAGTGAGGGTTACAACCCTCGTAGGCCACTTTAAAAATTTTAATTAAATAAAAATAAAAAACTTTAAAAATTATTAAAAATTATCGAGCGTCGACTGTGTCACGTAGAACGGTTAATGTTAACATCAGAGATTTCTACTAAAAATTAGTTAGATGGACTCCATTGATAAAAAGTAAAAATATTTAATTTAAGATTGAATCGATAAATATGTAATAAATTTAAGATTTTTAGGATAACTAACCCGTAATTGAAGTTCAACACGTAAGGTTTCCTTACGTCACGACCCTCTTTGAACAGGCTGTGTTTCTATCAGAATTCAATGCCACTTTGCCGAGAGTTTTTGGACAGGTGCATGCATGCAGCTGTCAAAGTCATGGTCCCATGCTTTCCACGAAGGAATCTGAGAGTAATTCGATGTGACGTCCAGTCCTGTCGGCTTTTGTTGCCCTGGATATTTCCCATCAGCCACATACTTTGAATTCTATCATATTTTGTTGTTAGATCAAAGACTGGCCATCCAGTGCTGAGCTTAGGGTTATCTACGAGAGATTACTTTCACTGGACATGACTTTTGAGATCTCAAGTTTTTCGTTGGGTCGATGATATAAGTATTTAACCACTTTACCTCAATTCTTAGTATTTTAATGCTTTCTCCTCAAAGTTCATTCATTGAAATATATGAGAATTACTACATATGTAAGTTGAATGGTTGTCACTATAGTTCTCCTTCATCGGTATCATCTTGAGATATCTTGGGTGGCCATGCGACCATGGCAATTCCTTTTTCACTCTCCCCATTTCACCTTAAGATCCTATTTGTTAGCGAAAAATAGGATGCTCTGAAAAATGATTATTCAGGGAGTTATTTTTCAAAATAATGAAAATATTTTTTGGTGTTTGACTGAAACATGAAAATAAATTGAAAAATATTTTCTACCGTTTGTTATGAAAATTTAGATTTAATTTTTCTTCGTGCGCTCCTTTTAATATTTTTTTATTTTTTATTTTATTTTCTATACTTTTGCAAATTCAAATTTTTAATATCTTGTATTTTTCTTTTCTTTCCTTTTCTTTTTTCTCCTTCTTCTGCCGCAATTAGCAGATGACAACCATAGGCTAACTCGCCCAACAACAGCCACCAGCGAGCTTAAGGCTGAGCGTGTCACTTCTGTGGCTGTCAACCGAGGCTTGGCGACCAGCGGAGGAAGAAAAAAGAAAAAGAAAGAAAGGTGGAAAATAAAAAATTATTTCAATAAAAAAGAAAAATATTTAAAAATTTTGAAGCATGTAGATAGAGAGGAGAGAGAGATTAGTCTCCACGGAAAATAATTTCCTTTTTTCAAAATGATTTCGAAAATAGCCAATTATGTTTTCCATGTTTGAAGGTGTTTTTTCTATTGATAAAAATGTTTTCCTTGACTTATTTATTTTTCGTGTACCAAGTGTCGAAAAATTCAAAAAATATTTTTTTTTCTAAGTTGTTTTCTGCGAAACGAACGGGGTATGATATTATTGTGTTTTCAAATGGCCTAGCAAAAAGTTACATCGAGTGTTTGTACGTTATGTTTTCGTCAATTAATTCTCTTTTTTTTTTTTTGGTCGATTGAACTAATTCTAAAAAGATGATATTTTCTACATATCCTGTCCGCCTAATGTGAAATCCGTTAGTTTGTTTGATGTTCAGTACGTTTTCTCAAAATACAACAACACTTCAATCCCCAATGGAATGGTGTGCACTTTATTGCTTAACCTCGGCAAGTCTCCGTTAATTTTGTTTCGGTGTTAGAAGTTGTCATCCTTATTTATGGGTGTCGTTTCAAAATTATCAAGAGACATGCTTCGTATTACACTGATGTCACGGCTAGCATAAGCTCCTGAACTTGGAGTGATCACAATCGTGCGAAAATAAATAGTGATAAAACACACTTGTGGCATCAAATCACCAACACCATGAAACCTTTGACGTAAGTAGACGTATAACTAGGAGATGTGCACGAACTGTCTCTTTGCTCCCAAGTAGTTGCGTGCCTACCCTCTCCTCTTTTTCTTCCCTTTGTTTGGAATAAATACAAATTCCTCTTGTCAGTGCATCTTTTTTCTGCCCAGGAGCTTCGCTTCTAAATCGATTTGAGTGAAGAATTTGATCTTATTCACACGAAATGAACCACAATAAGGGGAAAAGGAAAAACGAAGTTATGTTCTTTTAAACCTTTTGAGAGTAGGCAAGGAAGATTCGTTGAGACTTCTGACCATTCAATGCTTTGGCAACGCCATTCGCATCCAATCCAGCTATCGCATTGAATGGCAAATGAATTAAGGGCAAGTTGCTCAAAAATAAATCCTCTTTGAACAAAGCTGTCTTCCCATGGAGAATCTGATGTAACTTGCCGGTCAGTTTTCGGAAAAAAAATTAATGAAGATGTCAAAATCATGGTCCTACGGTCGGTACAAAGGAATTGGAGGCTACAGCCTCCGGTCCCAATGGAGGAGACGAGAAAACCGCTTTTTAACTCGCAGATTATTTTGATAGGACATGTCGTCGATGCCAATAAGATTTCACGCTCTTTCGAAAGTAAAAGTATAATCTCTTTATCGCTCGGTCATCCTTTTTTTTTTTGTTACATCGATCATACAAGTGTTTAACCGTCTTGATTAATTTCCAACGTTACGTCGATTTCTTAGCATTTTAACCAATCCAAACATATGGTCTACTTTCTCCTTAGAATCCAATCCCTAAAATAATGGAGAATTATCATATGCCTAAGTCAATTCTTTGTGTATAAAAAAAAAGTTGCATAAAGTGTTTTCATGTTATATTTAACGAAAGAAATTTTTATGTTTTATGATGCTTTAATTGGTATCATGATATGTGTTCTAACTATTTTTAAAACATGGTATTGCTTTTTCGATGATTGATACATTTTCTTAAGACAAAGCAACACTTCAATCTCGAGCAGCTTGTGTCGTCTCACGTAATTGAGACATATCTCGTTTGAATGTGCTTCGAGGCTATAAGCATCTTTGTTGTTCTGTGGTGATGGGCTCCTCAATTTTAGACTTTCGAATAGCAGGGTCGCGTAAAGTGACTATGGCTCAAATGAAACATTTTATATCGCAATATCTAGAGATATCGCTAGATCTGATGGTCTTTCCACGCTTGTACCGATGAGAAAAAGAAGTTCTTCTTTCTTATTTTCTTTTGCCCATTTGTTTCGGCGTTAGAAGACAAAGAACCGTTCTCCAGCTGAGTATGAGCCGCACCGGCTGATGACGGACCGTGCTCGCCGTTGACCACGGAAAATCCAAAGTCGCCGCCGGAAAAATCGATGCCACGTGGAGGTTTTTATCGCCGTAAAGACCACGGAGAAGAAGATTCTCTTTCAGGGTTATTTGTCGGGGGCAGACCTGACACGTGCTAACGTCCGATGGGGCTTTGGCCCCACTCGTCATCTGTCGTACGGATTCCGTTTGGGACTCGGCCAATCGGACTAATTCATAGAAATTAATTTAAGTAAATTAGTCAGCGAATGACAAACCTCGCAAGGGAAATTCTGGAGGGCCTCCAAGATGGGCCCCACTTTTCCTTTATTAAAAAATTTTTCAATATGGCTTCGTTTTTTTCCCCCCATCATTTCAATTTTTTTTTATTAATTGATGTCGCATGTTTCATTCGTCAGCTATTAAAGGTACATCTTTTCACGAAAGCGATCTCCAGAAAAAGTATTTTTCGTTATAATAAATTTTCAATAAAATAAACGCACCCTAAATTAAATCAATATCGAAGGAATAAATATGAATCACGTGAACTCATCATGTGTAACTCATTGGTGAGAGGACAATGTGGGGTTGTATAGGAGGAGGTTATTTCTCATTTGGACACTTCTGTTGCACCGACACTCTCTAGGATTCTACGTGTCCTGTCCGACGCTTTCCAATACTCTCTCGATACTCTCCGACATGAGATCGATTCGTGGTTAGCGTTCTAGATAAACCAGGATACGTGTGTCCAGAGTTCCGACATGTCATTTTGACTCATACGGGACAATTTTAAGCATTTTTCATAAATTAAGAATCAAAATGTAAATTTATCAAAAATATATATACTTAATTCATATATCCAGTTATCCCAAAATTAACATACTCAGTTAAGAAAAAAAAAACTAATCGTGATATAACAGAAGAAGAAGAAACTTATCCTTGATATATATTTATCATATATATATATATAATGTGTCTTAATGTGTCCAACTTTTTTTTTTATTTTTTTAGAATGATGTATTGTGTCGTGTCTCGTATTGCATGTCGGTATTGGTGCTACATGGCATCGGTCGTATGGCCGGATCAATGAAAAAGAGGAAGAAATTCGTCATGAAGTCAATAGTCGGCTTCCTAGCTGTTTACCTTTTCTAAGGCACTTGAAAAAAGATCAGAGTTTCGCAGATCTCGGCCTCCAAAGTCAAGACAGACTTCACGCTCGCCCCTTCAATCCCAAAGTAATCCAGAGTAATTTAATTTGGGTTTCTTTTTTCCTTTTTCTTTTTGAAAGTTATCTTCTCCCCAAAACTCGTGGGAGACTTCCCTGTTCTTTTCTTCTATTTGCCGCCATCTTTGGAGAACCATCGGACCGTGGACGATGAAGAAGGTGACGTGATATCCCGGGATTAATTTTTTGTTTGCATTGACGTAACCAGGCCACAGCTACAAGTTGCTCACTCATTGCCCAAGAAGAAAGAGAGTTTTCGTCGGTTTCCTGGGTTGCGCTATCGGGGCTACTTCTGTTCAGGACAAGCCAAGCTCCTAAAGACTACCCACATTTCACTCCGCTTTCGTATCCCAGAAAGTTCCCATGTCTCCCTTTCCGTGTCTCTCCTGAATTTGGCTCCCTTTCATCTTCTGTTAAGTGCCGTCAGGCCTCGTCGTCTTGCTTGAGACTTGGCGGCGATATGGCTGTGGTCGATCGTACCAGACTTCCCGAGTTCGGAGTCCCGGCGATCGTACAGGGCATTGGTGGGGTCGCGTCTGAGCAGGCGACGCCGGTCTATGAACACAAGATTTATGTGGCGGTCGGGAAGGATGCGAAAGAGAACAAGTCGAAGATTGTTTGGACGGTGCGTCAATCCGGAGGCGACTTCAAGATCTGCGTCTTTCACGTTCTAGTACCGTCGAGGAGGATCCCAATGGGTAACTCAACGTTCCTTCTGCTGCTTGCTTGCATATATTTCCATCCACCGATTTTAGTAAGAATAATAACTTACCATGCTCCCTCGCATGGATATAAGACACGGATCTTCCATGGACGATGGTTATTACAATAAATTAAAAATTCCCTTCGAGGGTTTTCCGATGGAGGCCCATACTGGATATCCTATTGCTTTTACCCGTTCAATCATTGTCGATTTTCATTCTTTTTGCCGCGATCTTTCTTGCAACGGATTATGCTAATTGTGCTGTTAACTTGCCTTTGGTTTTGCAGGAGGTCTGGGTGCCGGACTCCCCGCGAGCTCGGTGAACGAGATAGTGTTGAGAGAACACAGAGAAAACGAGAGGATAAACGTGGACAAAATCTTGGATTATTGCCTGCTTGTTTGTAAACAAATGGGGGTATGTTACTTTCTTCTCCTTCTTCTTTTTACTATGTTATGAGGAGGATAACAATGAAACGAATTTGTTGATTTATTGGTTAATAGGCACTAGCGGAGAAAGAGTACATAGAATCGGACAGCGTTGAAAAGGGAATTGCGGAGCTTGTGCGGTCGCATGGGATCAGAGAGCTTGTGATGGGTGCAGCAGCGGACAAGCACTATTTCAAGTAAGTACAAGGAGAAGAAGGCACCGCCGCACGGGTCGTGGCACTGGCCTTGTTCGCTCCAAATCTGTGCCCTTCGTAACGAAAAGAACAATGCTTGTTTGGATCCTTAAAGATGTTTTGTACATAACTGTGATCTTTTCAGGAAAATCGGTAGCACCTCTCGAACGCAATTTCTTAGTTCGCTCTGAGTCCATCACTATACATCATGTAGTACTACGAATCAGTCCCATTTTCCTACATAGTGAAATAATAAAAACAAGAAAAAAAATTGGCGACATATCATTCCAAGAATCGAAAAGTTTCTTGTCTGGTGTCTACAAGTTTATGTTTGGTCTTATGCTGCATTACACCAAATTAATTCGCCGCCTTCTCTGGTTTTGAATCGGCAGGAGGATGACAGAAATCAAGTCCGAGAAAGCCATCTTCGTTCGCGACAAAGCGCACATCTCTTGTCACATTTGGTTTATCTGCGATGGCCACCTCATTCACACAAGGTTATACCTTCTTTCTTTGAATGATAGAGCTAAGTACTTGGGAAATTTTGGGCTGGGGGCCGATGGCAAATCAGTTTCCCTAGATCCACATGTGTCTACTTGGCTCATAACACAATAAATCGAATTTTAGAAGGAAATTAAGCACAAGTAGGAACGTTTATTGGTCGGAGTCCTGGTACGGACGATTGATTTTATAGTGATGTGAATGATTTTGGCTTCACCATAAAGTTGTTTCCATTGCTTGTCAATATAGGGAAGCTCGGACGGTTCAAGTGATGGCAGACGTACGTAGTGATGCACCATCACCGACGACTCTGAGCCCTGGAGCCGGACAGTCGAGTCTCTCAAAGTCACAATCTGCCAAACCGAAGAGGAGCCCTACGACGAAGTTGAGCAATCTAGTTCTCGACATTGGAAAAGCACAATCTCTTGGAAAACCGACCAAGGTTCCATGACGCCGATAGCTTCTGCGTCCTCAGATAGCTCTCCAGAGCAGACTAATGGGGGGAGCATAATGTTGGAGAGGCAAGACCCTTTTCAAGAACTCGAACCAGTTCCGACGAGTCTTTCCCATAATCGACAGTCGATGCAGTCGGTCTATCATACCAGCCAGTCATCAATTTCCAACACTCAGGTATGCGCAAAATAAGACAACCATTGTCGTTTTCATGTTCTCTAGCCAGGAAGCCATGTGCCTAGCTTTGCTCGTCCTATTTTATGGCCAGCAATATCTTTATTCTTTGTCCTTAAAAAGGAATATCTCAACTTCAGCTAATTGTAACAGGATATGAATGAAAACGATGCGCGAGAAGAGCTTGAGGAGGGAGGGACGACTTGCGCTGAAGCGGAAGTAGATATCACCGAAGGCAGGCCAAAGGATCCCGGAAAGGTAAAACGTCGATATACATCGACCCAGATGCCCTGAATTTTGTAAATGGTTCATTTTAGAAATGGAGTTTTCTACTACTTTTACTCAAGTCTGACTGTTGAGGACCATCCCGAACTCCTTGGAAACAATTCATCCTAAAATGTAACACGTAAATATCATGTACGACATAATTTAGGTGAAGATGAAAGATGATTTATTGACTTGTGTCAAAAGATAAAAGATGAACTATTGATTGTAGCATTATGGATAAACTTCAAGCGGAAGTATCTGCAGAGATTATCGGCGGAGCAGTTGGAGGAAGAACTTGAGAAGGTGAAGGATCAGCTAGACAAGGTGATGGAAGAACTTCGCTTTGCTCAGGAGTCCGACCAGAGCAGAAAGGAGTCGGAGCTGAAAATCATTGAGAACGATGATACGTTGCGGACTTTTAGACAAGAGCGAGAGCTCCTGCAGAAGGACCTCAAGAAAGCACGCCAAAAGGGCGAGGAGGTGAGCAGAAGAAGCAAAGGACATTCCTCGGGGACACAGTACTTCTCCGAGTTCTCCATGACCGAAATCACAGAAGCTGCACAGAACTTCGATGAATCCTTGAAGATCGGAGAAGGCGGTTCTGGGAGCGTGTATAGAGGCTTCCTTCGACATACGCTAGTGGCTATAAAGATCATGAAATTTCCTGGCATGCAAGGTTCAAAAGAATTTCAACAGGAGGTCAGAATTCTCGAGTATCCTCTACTTGTTATCACATTTTCTCTAAACCAAAGTTAGGAATATATATATATATATATATATATAAAGACTAGCTAGGTTCATCACGAAGTAAAATTGTTTTCTCCAATAATATCATTGTTGATCATCGAACTCTTGATCGAATGGGTCACAGGTGGATGTGTTGAGCAAGGTGAGGCATCCTAATCTCATCACGCTCATCGGCGCTTGTCCCGAGCCCTGCACTCTTGTTTACGAATACATTCCAAATGGTAGCCTTGAAGACTGGCTCTGCAGCAGGGACAGGGCAAAGCAACTGCCTTGGCGAGCCCGAATACGCATCGCCACGGAGCTCTGCTCCGTCCTGGCCTTCCTCCACTCCTGCAAGCCTCACAGCATCGTCCATGGGGATGTCAAACCGGGGAACATCCTACTGGACGCGCACCTCGTGAGCAAGCTCAGCGATTTCGGCATCTGCCGACTACTGTCTGGTGGCGAGCGGTCGAGCAACAACACCACCGTTGTGTGCCCAACAGACCCGAAAGGGACGTTCGTGTACATGGATCCTGAGTTCCTCGTCACACGAGAGCTGACAACGAAGTTCGACGTTTATTCTTTCGGGATTATACTGCTCGAGTTATTGACGAGGAGGCCCGCCTTAGGAATAGCGCACGTAGTGCAAAGGGCAATCAACGCAGGGACTTTGGAGGCCATCTTGGACCCTTTGGCTGGAGAGTGGCCCTACATGGTGGCCGAGGAGTTGACTCGGTTGGCTTTGAGGTGCTGCGAGATTAGCAGAAGGAATCGGCCGGATCTCCGGTCGGAAGTGTGGATGGTGCTCGAATCAGTCGCTGCTTCCTATCGATAGACCAAGACTTCTGAATACTCAGTATTGACCGATATACATGTTCGGATGTGTACTTTGAACTTCATGTAAATTGAATTTCTAGGAATTTGTGGCGGTCGTCGGTGAGTACTGGCTGGTTTGTGTGCATGTCCATACATAGGTTTTTTGCTACGTCATGTATTGAGTTATCTTGTTGGAAGGTCCTTTCTGTATTTACCCACCATTGCTCTTATGAATAGATTTTTGCTGTGCATTAAGTTCATGGTCATTGAGATGGGATTGCTTAATTTTATGCAGAACTAGACCCACATATAAAGCAGCAAGCAAATCCAATGCCTTGTTATGCTCTTTAGTCCAATTAAATCCACTTCCCTTCCATGAACAGTTCTCATGGAATTAATTGGCCGATGATGCAGCATACTTTCCGACATGCTGGTCTCGCATCTTCACTCTCAAAGTTGGATCAGTTCTAATTTGCTCTATTTGTATCCGCCACATTATTGGGTGCATCGGCGGCACTTAAACCCGAAGTATGAAAATCTTGCGAGATCGATCAGATTTACGAAATTTCATAATCTGCTCATGTTGACACGCGAGAATTTTCAATACTTTAGAATTGCGAATGATTAATCATGCGAATCAATTTCGTCGGCGCTTCTCGAACGAGATGTCCTTGTTCGCCGTGATGAGTCCATCACTATACATCATGTATGATGAATTTGTCCTATTTTCCTACATAGTGAAAAGAAACAAAAATAAAATTTCGGTGGCATGTCATTCTAAGAATCTAAGGGTGCGTATGGTAACGCTTCAAAAAAAGTGTTTCTGTTCCTAAAGTGTTCCGAGAACGCGTATGGTAAAAAAGTGATCCAAAAGTGTTCCGAGAACACGTTTGAGAAAAAAAAAACACTTTTGGAGCAGAAATGACAAACAAAAAAAACTTGCTTCTGTGTTCCCGGAATACTTTTTAGAAACACATTTGGAACATTTTTTTGAAACAATTGGAAACACTTTCTTGAAAGTAATTAAAAATAAAAACAATTAAAGAATAAGATAATTAAAATAAAAATAATTTTTTCAAAAAAATAAAAAATAAGAAAGATTAAAAATCGAAATAATAAAAATAAATAATCAAATAAATTAATTAAAATAAAATGATTAAAAATAAAAATAATTTTTTTGAAATAATAAAAATAAAAAAAAAAATTGAAATAATTAAATAATAAAAAAAAATTTTTTGAAAAATTAAAAAATTAAAAAATTAAAAATCGAAATAATTAAATTAAATAATCAAAAAAATTAATTTAAAATAAAATGATTAAAAATTTAAAAAAAATAATTTTTTTGAAATAATAAAATAAAATAATAAAAATTAATTAATTAATTAATTAAAAATATAAATATAAAAAATAATTTTTTCAAAAAAATAAATAATAAACTTAATTTTTTTGAAAAAAAATAAAAAATAAAAATGAAATAATTAAAAATCAAAAAAATCAAAAAATATTCTAAATAATAAAAATTAATTGAGAAATTAAATCATTCACAAAGGGTATTTTTTATTAAACGGCATTCACGTCAAAGTTGTATCCAAATATACTTTTCAATTACAGTTTATCAAACAGTATTTGCATTCAATTATGTAATTATATGTTTATCTACTTGGAATCATTTATGTATGATTCATAATTGTAATTTTTTCTATCTATGGAAGACATATTTCATGTTCTCATTGCTCAATTCTAATTTGTCTTCTCTTTCATTTTTTTTTATTGTTGATCTCATCCATATTGAAAAAATTAGGAATAGAATTAAATGAAAAAATTACGAATATAATTTTTTTTGCAGTTAATAAATGCATTTTTGTTCTTTTTTTTTGTTCCGAGTACAAAAACTTTATGTAGTTACCAAACGCGTTTCTGTTCCTTTTTTGTTCCGAGAACAAAAACTTTATACAGTTACCAAACGCGTTTCTGTTTCCAGAAATCGTTGCCGGGAACAGAAACATAAAAAAGTGTTTCTGTTCTAAAAGTTGTTCCGGGAACAGAAACGTTACCATACGCACCCTAAAAGTCTCGTGTTGTGTTTGTAAGTTTATGATTGGTATTGTCTGCATTTACGCCAAATTAATTCACAGTCTTTAATGTTTGTGAATTGGCAGGAACATGACGGAAATCAAGTCCAGGAAAGCCATCTTCGTTCGCAATAAAGGGCACATCTCTTGTCAAATTCGGTAACAGAAACGTTACCAGCCATCTTACATGGCTTAATTGGCGCTAACATGAACAATTATTAATAATATATTACTATTTTTTAAAATTTAAATTTTTTGTATCATTTTATTATTTTTCTTTTTCTTTTTTTTTAAGAAGTCAGGGTTGCCAGTCTCTCACCCGGCCCAATTTTGGATGAAGCCATCTCGACTGGGGCAAGGCCAATCTCGCTTTGGGCTAGGCAAGGCTACCTCGCTTGCAGCCCACAAGGCTAGCCTCGCCCCAACCACGATAACATCACCCAATTTTTGGCTAGGTTGAGTGAGGGTCGCAATCCTCGCTAGCCACTTAAAAAAAAACAAAGAAAATTAAATTAAATAAAAATAAAAACTTCAAAAAATTTATTAAAAAGTGTTAAGTATCGGCTGTACCGTGTAGGATGGCTGGCATTTAAGTCGGTGATTTCCAGTTGAAATTGGTCGAATGGACTCAACGTTGCACAAGAGGCATTACCGCAGTTTCCAAATTCACTACCCTCGCAAGAGGCCTTGCCGCCGATTCCCGATCAAAACCCCTTTCTGGTCATGGATATCTCTCCGAAACCCGATCTCGATTATGTCTCGATTCTATCTTAACTGAATTCGCACTTATCAGATCAGGCTAGGCCTTTCTAGCTGAGCTAGGCGTCGAGGCCCTGTATGCGCTAGCGATCGACACATAGGAGAGTGGTTGCCCGGGTTTCTCGGCTTAGTGTTGGCAAAAATAAAAAGTTTAGAACTTAATTTGAAAAATTATAAAATTTAGAAATAAATTGATAAAGATGTAATAGATTTAAGATTTTAGGACAATTTACCGTAATTGAAGTGCAACCCATAAAGTTTCCTAACGTCAAACCAAACGACCCCTCTCTGAACAAGCCGTGTTTCTATCAGAATTCAATGCAACTTTGCTGACAGTTTTTGGAGACAATGCACGAAACTGTCAAAGTCATCGTCCCATGATTTCCACGAAGGAAACCTTGACTTGATATTTCCCATCAGCCACATACTTTGAATTTTATCATATTTCTTGACAGATCAAAGACTGGCCATCCACTCCTGAGATTAGGATATCTACAAGAGATTACTTGAATTGGACATGACTTTTGAGATCTCACGTTTTTGTGATAACATAAAAATAATAAAACATTTATCTCGATTGAGTTTTCCGTTGCATCGATGATATAAGTATTTAACTGTTTTACCTCGATTCTTACCATTTTAATGCTTTCTCCTCAAAATTCATTCATTGGAATATATGAGAATTACTATATATGTCAGTCGATTGTTTGTCTCTATAGTTCTCCTTCGTCGGTGTCATTTTGGGACATCTTGGGTGGCTATGCAATCATGGCAATTCCTTATTTATGGATGTCGTTTCACAGTTATCTTCTGATTGAAGGTTGCACGAGACATGCTTCGTGTTGCACTAATGTCATTACTAGCATAAGCTCCTGAACTTGGAGTGATCACAACTTCTGGTATCAAATCACGAACGCCATGAAACCTTGACGTAAGTAGACGTATAATTAGGAGACGTGCACGAATTGTCTCTTTGCTCCCAAGTAGTTGCGTGCCTACCCTCTCCTCTTTTTCTTCCCTTTGTTTGGAATAAATACAAATTCCTCTTGTCAGTGCATCTTTTTTCTGCCCAGGAGCTTAGCTTCTAAATCGATTTGAGTGAAGAATTTGATCTTATTTACACAAAATGAACCGCAATAAGGGGGAAAAAAACCAAGTTATGTTCTTTTAAACCTTTTGAGAGCAGGCAAGGAAGATTCGTTGAGACTACTAACCATTCAATGCTTTCCCATCGAGCTATCACATTGAATGGCAGATGATGATGATGATGATGATGATGATGATGATGATGATGAAGAAGAAGAAGAAGAAGAAGAAGAAGAAGAAGAAGAAGAAGAAGATGATGATGATGATGATGATGATGATGATGATGATGCTCAAAATGAATCGTCTTTGAACAAAGCTGTCTTTCTATGGAAAATCTGATGTAACTTGCCAGACAGCTTTCGGAAAAAATGAATGAAGATGTCAAAGTCATGGTCGTATGGTGGGCACAAAGGAATTTATGGTTGGTACAAAGGAATCGGACACTACAGCCTCTGGTCCCCATGGAGGAGCCAAGAAATCGTGTTTTAACTCGCAAATAATTTCGATAAGACACGTCGTCATCAGTGCCAATAAGATTTTACGCTCTTTCGAAAGTAAAAGTAGAATCTTCTTATCGCTCAATCCTTTTAGTTACATCGATCGGGCAAGTGTTTAACCATCTTGTCTTAATTTTCAATGTTACGTCGATGCTTAACCTTTTAAGCAATCCAAACGTATGGTATACTTTCTTCTCAGAATCCATTTCCCAAAATAATGGAGAACTATCATATGCCTCTTAAGTCAATTCTTTGTGTATGAAATTCTCCTTAGATCCACATTAGTTTGGGACATCTTCGGTTGCCATTAGGTCATGGCGATTTTTTTTTTCTCCAAAATTTCCTCCTCTCTTTTTTTCATTATTATTATGTTTCTATGCGTTGTAAAAAAAAAAAAGTTGCGCAAAGCGTTTTCATGTTATGTTTAAGAAAAGAAATTTTTTCGATTTATGGTGCATTAATTGATATCATGATATGTGTACTAATTATTTTTGAAGCATGGTATTGCTTTTTTTTTTTTTAATGTTTGATACATTTTCTTAAAACAAGGCAACACTTCAATCTCGAGCAGCTTGTGCCGTCTTTACCTGATTACGACATATCTCATTTGAATGGGCTTTGAGGCTATAAGCATCTTCGTCATTCTATGGTGATGGGCTCTTCAATTTTAAACTTTCGAATCACGGGTCACGTAAAGCGACTATGGCTCAAATAAAACATATCATATCGTAGCATCTGGAGATATCTCTAGATCTGATAGTCTCCTTTCATGCTTGTACCGATAGAAAAAGAAGAAAACTCCAATCCCGTAACGCATCTATTCGGCATCGATAATATTCTGTCGCAGGATTTTCTGCTCAAGACCATCTTCTTCTTCTTTCTTGTTTCTTTTGCCCCTTTGTTTTGGCATTAGAAGACAGAGAACCGTTCTCCGGCGCTGATGACGGACCATGCTCGCCGTTGACCGAGGTAAATCCAAAGTCGCTACCGGTAAAATCGATGCTCTTATCGCGGTAAAGAGCACTGAGAAGAAGATTCTCTTTCGAGATTATTTGTCGGGGGCAGACCAGACACGTGCTAACACACGACGATTAACACACCGAGAATATGGAGATAAGGCTTTGGAATATTCCCTCTGGGGCTGGCCCCACCGTCATCCGTACACGCTTTGCCTCGGCCAATCGGACTCCAAGATGGGCCCCACTTTTCCTTTATTGAAAAAAAAACCAATATGGCTTCGCCCCCCCAATTATTTCATTTTTTTTTATTTTTAATTGATGTCGCAAATTTCATTTGTTAGCTATTGGAGCTACATATGTCAAATTATTTATCATCCAATGGTACAAATGACAGCTTCACGTCTCTTTAGATTTGGTGTAGGACAAAGAGCAACGATAAGATTCCAATAGTATTGTAATATGAATTCACATTTATACCGACATTTTAGAGATGTCGAATTTCTCGCGACGAACCGAAGGACAATAGTCACGATAGTAAAGTCGCAGTCGCATTTAATGGACCTCTCTCCGTTTTTTATATCCCGTGTTGTAAGCACCATTAGCCTCATCTCGCCAGGATTTGTGTAACTTTATTCTATTAACATACCGTCGACTCGAACGATAAGAAATTTACAGCGATCGTCGATTCATCCTGCAACGGGTCGCGTGGTGAATGTTCCGCGAACCGCGAGATCGAAAGGTAGATTAATAACCGGCGACCCGATTAGCGTACCGATGTCGAAATCGAACTCTTAAGTCATGCGTTGATATTCAGCTAAATCTAATTACGTCCATGGTCGTATGCCATGGTCCGGAACAAGCACTG
>JAGVVM010007854.1:0-26986 GCA_019149425.1 Psidium friedrichsthalianum | reverse complement strand
TTGTCTCTATTCCTTTCTCTTTCGTTTTTTTTTATCGATTATCTTTATCTTTTACCGCGGCAACACGGTCGCGTGTGATAGCTTTCCAAATGACTTCTCTTTGGAAGCTACTTTTTATCGCTTCTGGATAATGACTTCGGATGGAGAAATTTGACTTCGAAGTAGAAATTTTAAATCTACGAACCAAAAACGATTTCTGTTCTGAAAAAATGTTTGATCCAACGATTTCTGTGATTCTCTGCCAGAAGTTTCTTTCTCTGCCAAGTAAATCCTTCTGGCAGGTTATCATGCGCGCCATAAGCGAGTGGGCATCGACGATGCGTCTCTGGGATCGACGGGGCTTATCGTTATGGGTTTGTTACGTAGTTTCGGCTCATTTCCAGTCGGGTCATTTTTAGACCGATTAATCACACCACGCATCATCCGATCCCGACACTTCTGTTCATATTAACTTCCCGAGTTCCATGAGAGTAGGATTGGAGTTGTTTGGACCCGATGGGTTGCCCGGCCCATACCCACAGGAACTGTGACTTTTCTCAAAGGTCAGGCCCGAGCCCGAATTCGTCCGGCCCGCCCATCCAACGGTGTTAAGGGGACAGCCGAACCATATCCCACACGCGCCAAAAGGTGCGTGGACCTGCCAATCATGTGAGCCCTATAAATGCGGGAGTCTCCTCGGCAGTGAGGAATTTTCAGTTCTCTCTCTCTGCACTCTCTTATTTACTCCCAAAACCCTGTATCGCAAAACCTCTCTCATTTCGCCCCTGAATCTTCAGCTAAGGGCCCCCGACTGTTCATCCCTCGGTTGCGCTCGCCCGTGTCGCGGCGGGCCTTCTTCTCCGCTACTAGCCCTTAGACCTAATTTGTCGGCGGATATTACGATCCGAGGGCTTTTTTTTTTTGTTTTTTTTTGTGTGCTCTAGGGTTTGTGGGTGGAAAGGTTCGAAGGGAAGACACGGAGGGGAGGGCTGTGTTGCGGCAGCATGAGCGGGTCTGACTCGATGGAGGCTCCGGCCGGTGTGGCCGCCAGTCGCGCGGGTTCATCGCCGATGTCTTCGTCCCGCAGGAGTGGCGCGCCATTTCGGAGCATCAGCCGATTCGGAGCTCTGAAATGAGGTTAAACTTGAATCTGAACACTTGCGTCATTTGATTAGGGTATAATGTAATTGATCATTTCGCTCATCGTGGAGTTGGTTTTGGGAAAGCCGTATTTTGTGCGGACTCTAAGCGACTGTCCCGACCTTTGGGGATTGATTTTATTTGGCTAGAATATTATTGTTAGTATTCGAAATCATTCTTCGGTGTCTTGCTTTTCTCAACTTTCTGCACACTGTTGGGCGTTGGAAGTCGTGCGCGAATGGCATGTGGGGCGTTCTTGTGATGTGATCATGTACAGTCAGACTCATTCTAATTTAATTCGAAAACTGTTACCTTTTTACTCTCAGGAGATAATATCTGTTTTTCTATCCTTCAAGTCTCGCATTATGTTCAGTATGGGAGAAAAGCTAAATTATATGATTAGGCTTGGTATCCTCTTAGGACTTGTACTTTTTATATTCCTTTTCTCTAAATCTTGATTTAGAAGTTAAATTTGCAAAATGCCTAGCTAGCTCCAGCCTTTTTGCTGTATTCATAGCGTGATTTTCAAAAGTTTAAAGAGAACTACATTTGCCTCACCTTGTCTAAACTACTCTTGGTCTTTTGGTAGTTTGAATTAGCAATTTGGCTTGATGTTAGCATAGTCTTTTGCAGGGCCAGTATCTGGGTGCTAGCCTCAGTAGCCCGCTCCCCCACTTTGGTATAGGGAAAGAGATTGTCATTTTTGAATTTTTTTTTTTAATGGGGAGGAGTTTTATACGTAGATGTGAATTGTTTAGAATAGTCATTATTCTCGTCATCTCTTATTTTCTCGCTCCATTGATTCCTCCTGGCATGTTAATTGTTAAATGGATTTGGAGAGGTCAAAATTAGGCCATTCTGATGAGAGAACAATAAATGAGGTAATAAACATGATGTTGTGGCTGGGACTTATTCGATGGACATAAAAGTGACGTGCTTTGCTGTGAATTACGGTGCAGCAGGGAAGACAGCCACTCAACTTCTGTACTGTTACAATGGATGGCAGTTCGGGTGACGACCTATTGGAGCAGCTTCAAAGCATTGCAAGGAAGAGAGAGGATTTGCAGGATCTAGAGATTGAGCTTAGAGCTCAGATGATCGCTAAATCAGACATTGCTGAAATGCAAAACTCCTTTGACTCTCAAATCAAGGAGCACGGGGATGCGGCTGTCAAACTTCAGGTCTGCTATAGTCAAAGTGAACTCTGAAGTTCTTGCTCTAATAATGTACTTGGAGGGAAGAATTGGTTCTGAAACTTCAACCATATGTTTCTCCATATACAAAACTAAAGTTATTTGCACTGGAAGTACTTTAGCTTCTGCATCAACTTGTTTAGAGCACAGTTATTAGGAGCAATCTCCTCGATGATGGATGACCTCAACTTGCATTCTCATTTTGTTTTGATACGGTCAAGTTTATTTCTTATCTTTCCAATGAGGAGTAAATATAATACAATCTTAGTCTACAAACGAGCAATCGTAAGTCCGTATAAGGGCTTGGAACATGCGTGATCTTAGAATAAATGGCCAGCTGAGCATTTTCCATTTCTACAGGCTGTGTTCTCCTGCTCTAATTGATATTGGTATGTCATGTTAGGTTATTGGCATTCTATAGCTCTGGCCAGTCATCATCGACTAAAACTTTTCAAATATATCAGTAGATTGATATATATTCGTTCGTCATTGAAAATGTGATGTTATTTGGTAATGCAGGAGCAACTGCATGAAAGAGAGCAAGCGGTCCATGACTTGGAAAGGAGGATGGAAGAGAAAGATCGAGAGCTTATTGCTATAAAAAGAGACAATGAGGCGGTTTGTGGACCTTTTTCATTTTGTTCTACTTCCATTTCAAGGCTTGTTTCTAGTTATCACTCTTAACTGTCCTTTATTTCGCAGTCTTGGGCCAAGGAGGATCTTCTAAGAGAACAAAAGAAAGAATTAGCGACTTTTCGGTGTGTCTTTAACTTCGAGTTCTGAGCTTATGCTTTAGTTTCATATTAGGCGTCGCTTTGCCGGCTAATATGAAAAATTTCTCTTTGATTGTGCCTTTGTGCGATATTGTCATCTCATTTGAAATTGAGTGCATCTTATACCTCCAGAAGTTTTGTTGCTGTGATTTGGACAGTCTGATGCTTAGACATCTTGAAGTGACTTTGATGGTAATTTTTCTCTTGTACTCTCCGCAGAAGGGAGCGTGATCATTCTGAAGCTGAAAGAATGCAACACCTACAGCAAATTCACGACCTTCAGGAACATATTCAGGACAAAGAGAGGCAGCTTATGGACTTGCAGGAACAGGTCGGTGCTGCTTAACACAAGTGTGGCTTAGGCTTCTCAAGTGAAAAGCTTTTCAAGAGTCAACAATTTTTAAATCTCATTGGCATAAGGAAATCATACCATTTACCCTTCTTCTTTTTTTAATTATTTGGTTGATGTGCTAGTTTACTTTGGTGCGTATAATGTGGTCTTGATAATTTACACCAATTATAATTATTTACTCTTTTCCCTTTTTGCAGAATAGAGTAGCTCAAGAGACAATCATATATAAGGATGATCAGTTGAGGGAGGCCCAAGCTTGGATTGCACGTTTTCAGGAAATGGATGCTTTGCAATCTCACACTTTACAAGCTGAACTGCGGGAACGAACTGAACAATGCAATCAGCTCTGGATTGGTTGGCAACGACAGGTTGATCTGCTACAATCTCTATTTCATAGTTCTAGATTGTATCTGTGATCTGCGATTAAGTAACCTGTTTCATATTTATATTTATAGTTCATGGCACTATTTGGCTATTTCGACCTCCATATGCTGACATTATACTGTGTTACATTTGCTAGGTGGCAGAAATGGAGAGATTTCATGTGCATACTGTACAACAGCTTCAACTTGAACTGGCTGATCTGAAAGAAAGATGCGGATCCTTTACTGATGAATCACGCATACCACAAACAAATATGAAGGATGTATCTCAGTTTGGACAGATTAATGACACCCAATTAGATTCTAATGGATCCAGTGGGAATACTGTGGCGCTTTCAAGTGATAATTCTGGCAGTGCATCAAGCAATGGGTCAACCCAGGTAGAATGCTAATCATGGGATCTTCTTTTCATCTCAATGATGGGCCAAGTTTGATTTAGAGCCAGGAAAATGATCCAGATCCTAGGGCGTTTGTTTCGTGGAAAAATAGCTCTTGGAAAACATCTTTTCTATGTCATTTGGCTTTGCTTGGGCTATTTAGTCCATAAAAAATTGTTTTCATGGTCGAGATTTGGAAAGAGAACTTTCTTTGTCGTTATTCGAAAATGTTGGACCTGCATATTGAAACAGAAATATTAGTATATAAACAAGTTTCATTACTGTACTTTTGTGTCGTTTTACTGAAATTATGCTAGTAATTCTTCTCGAGATGCCTCTAACTTCCAAGTGTTTTGGATATGTGGCAATTTCAAATTAGATTGACGGTGCTACTGGTGTTCCACTTGTGTCGTCATCGCTGCTTGGACTGCCTGCATACCTTCCACCTGCTCAGGTCCCTACTCTTCATCCATTTGTTATGCATCAACATGGAATCCCACAGTCTGTGCCATCAAATGTTCCTCACTCACAGCTTAATCAGTATCAATCAATACCATCACTGTCGTCCAATCAGCAGTGGCAGAATCAACCGGTTAGCAGAGATAGCATATAATCCATATGTGCTAATGACCAAATTTTCTATGTATGGTGATTGTGTTCTTGTGTTTTGGTTCGTATCATATCCACAGGATATATCTGGCGAAGCACATATATCAAAGCACATACAGCATTCAGAAACCCAGAACGAACAGAACTTACTGAAATCTGATTCTGGATATGGCTATGAGATGACTGTTAATGGCGAAGTTGTTCCAAGAGAATATCCAGATGTTCATTTGAGCCAAGCAATAAAGCCTGATTCTTCGATTTTGTCATCTACTGGAGGAGCAAAGGTGGTGTTTTCAATCCCTGTTTAGTCATTGAGAAATTTCCTCTTCACACTGTTGTCCACAATTTTGAATTAAATACCACAATCTTCTATCTGCTAGGTTACCGAGTCTATTGATAGAAGCTACTTGGGATCCTCCCAGCATGAGCAGAATTTAAACCAGATGTCATCTCAATTTCATGATACTCTGACTTTGGATGGTCATCACCAGAGTACTGAATCTAAGGTGGGCTGCTGTGTATGCCTTCGTAACTTTTGCAATATCTTTCTGCTTGTCTCGTGAGTTCATCTTCCTCAGGCAGCTTGTATGGCTAAAAGAAGTTGCTGTTGTTGCAATGGTATAGGAGGAGGTTGTTTCCAGTGTGACTAATCAAGAAATAGAGGTTCAAGCATTTGAAGGTGAACAGCCAACTCCTACCTCACTTCATCCTGCAAATAGTGATGCCATTGGCAACAGCCATGCTGCTGATGAAGTTGCACCTGAAATGGGTAATCCAACTGGGAAGGCTATTAAGTCAGCTGGTGGAAGAAATCCGGAAACTGATATTTTGGACGAAAGATCCTTGTTGGCTTGTATGGTTCGCACCATTCCACCTGGTGGTAAAATACGAATTAGTTCAACGGTTAGTGTTTTTTCCTGGAAATAATCTTTGCAAGCCTCTTTGCCCACCTTGCATGAAAGATTGATTCAATTGAATGAGTCATTTGTGTCAATTACAGATGCCAAATAGGCTGGGTAAGATGCTCGCACCGTTACATTGGCACGATTACAAGAGGAAGTACGGGAAACTTGATGACTTTGTTGCTAGTCATCCAGAAGTGAGTTTCTTGATAACCTAGTTTGCATTCTTGCATGTGCGCGCGCACAACTAGATTAATTGCTGTTGATATAGCGAGAGATCCAATATAACTGGAGAATGTTATGTGCTATTACAGTTTTTTGTGATTGAGGGGGACTACATTCAACTGCGTGAAGGTGCTCAAGAAATGATAGCTGCTACGGCAGCTGTTGCCAAAGTAGCTGCAGCTGCGGCTGTGTCAGCTTCCCATTCCTCTTCCATACCCTCTGTGGCTCTTACCCCTATGGCACAGGCCCGGCTAAGAAGCGTTCCATCCAGCGATAGCAAACTGATGAATGCTTCTGAAAATAGTTTCAATGTCACTGAAGATTCCTTGCGCCTGTCAACAATGCATATGCATTCTAATGGATTTAGCATTACCGGGAGTAATTCCAAAGTCATGGTGCTAAGCAACTCTAAGGATGCTCTGGTTTCAAACGGTCTAGAAACAAAGCCAGGCCAAGCACCTGGGTTCGTTTCCAACGGGACACATCTTGATAAATTCGGCATTGTGAATGCTCATGGCAAAGGGCTAAGTAACGGAAGAGCTGGCTTAAATGCTGTTGGCAGACAGCCGGGAAGGTATTGATGGATGGTTAAAAGTGTCCTTTCTCATTCTTTTTATTTGATGCTTTTGCAGTCAAAACTATTCTAGAGCATGTGCTTATTCAGCGTACTTAATTTTGACAGGGCTAGCCCCCTTCTATTCCCAGAAGATAGTAAGTATCATATCCTTATGGTCGCCGTATTCGTGATAAGTCATCAATCTACATTGCTTAACTCGCATATCTGTTTTTTATTTTTGGTCCTAGGTAGAGTATTAAGCATTTTTTGTTTTTGTGGTGCAGGGGATAATTGGACGTGCATGGCTTGACTGCTGATATATTAAGCAAAACAAGGAACAACGTCCTTTCAATCATGATGGCGACTGGATGAATAGGTGATCGGGAATTCTTTCGAGACTGAAAGTTGCACCCACCCTTTTGCTGATGCTCAGAGCCGCTCTAATTGAAATATCTTGGCTTAATTCATTGTCTCTCATTTTACCTGGTCCAGTAAAATCAAAAACGTGAATCTTCATACTTTACATTGCATGCTAAACGGACGAGACTGCATTTTTGGCAAAAAATTTATGCGAAGCACCCTTCTCTCTCGTCCCATTTTTGCTCGATCATATTTTTAGCCGCAGTGGATTGGGTCATGAGTGCCCAGGTCAGCGTTTCAAGGTCTTGAATTTGTCCCAAGGACAGTGGAACATTAACTTACCGAGCGTTGAAATGAGTAGTGGTGAGAACTTAAGTCAATTCTCCTTAGTTCTGTGAAACGTGTTGATTTCATTGAACCCCCCCTAGCTTTGAAGGTTTTGAGGGTCGCTGTACTTCAAATCTGATAGGCTTTGGCTTAGTTTCGTTGGAATGTGAATCTTCTGTGATGTGTAGCGTCTAGATTTCCCCTGGACATCACTGCTACCCTGGACGAGTCTTGGTCGAATTGTCTCCGACCGAATAACCGGATTTGCTTTCGACCCTGCCGGGTTCATCGCAGACTAACGAATGGATTACCCTATGGAGCCAACTGTTGTCAAATGACGACGCGTTGCGTGAGCGGGTCCGTACAGCTATAATAATTGATCGGCGAAGGAAGGGAGAGAGAAAGAAAGAGAGCGAAGTTCAAAAAAGAAGCAGAGAAATATCTGATGCTGGGTCCTGGAAGATGGACGCGAAAAGTGCAAAGTCACATGCTTGCCGCTACTCCACCGAGCCAGCTTTGTTTTAGGACCTAGTGACCAACACAGCCGAGGCTGAGGAAGGACTTTAGGCCCACTCGATCCCTACCAGGGACCAAACCCATTTGCGCAAACTCTACTTCTTCCAAGTCCAAACACCAAAAGCGTCTGATTGGGAAGATAGAGCGCTAGCCTTGTAGTTTATTGGTGCTTGACAACCGTACCAGCAGCCAGCCGGTTTGATCCCCGACTCGATCTGAACACTACGCATGCTCCGGTTCGCCCTGCACATAGCCAGAATACCAATTTTTCCTATGAAGGCACAGTCAAATGATTGACTTTGCGAGAACACTTTTTCGAGAGGAGTGGAGGTGTGTGAAGTGAATGCGAGGGTGTCTCCTTCGCGGTGGCAGCTGACAACTCGCGCAATAACGGCCCACGCCGTCGTCCCTTGTTTGTTTGCTCGCAGCATGGAGGCATAAAGGTTCGTCTCTTTCTTCCGTGTACACCCTGTATCAAGAGGGGGACCATCGCTCCTTCTTTTGGGGTTGCACGCACAAATAGACCCCGTTTCATGGTGGCCAAAAAAAGAAAAAAAAAGAAAAATCGTAATTATTAGCATGACTTTGTGTAGTGATCGGAAACTATGTCTTGATAAGTCGATTTATTACTAGCACAGTAACGGTAGCAAGAACTCTAGAGCTCGAAAGGCCCGTCAATCTTCGAATTAACCGTAGTTACCAAAGTTCCGCCGCGAGGATTTTCGAGCCCGCATCGATGCATTTCACGCCTGAGGGGGGAGGGACTTTTATGGGGTCGTCTCCATAGTTTCTTTGTTTTCCGACGATGTGAGCGAGGAACACTTCGAATCTGACTTTTAGATGTTTCGTGTGATTACCGATTTGTCCGGGCAGCGTTTGTCAAAGGCACGAGGAAATTAGCGAACGAAGGAATCGAGCAGCTTAGTAAATGCAGGCGATTATTTCTTTTATGGAATGGAATAACCAATCTCGTGCTTCAACAAATGTAAGGCAAAGATGCGATCGGACGTAGCCTCACGTAGGGACGACCTAAGGTAAGTGTAGCTGGGCTTTGCCCCCCCCCCCCACCCCACTTTCTCCAAATATCTGATATAATTCAAGGTTTCTTTTATATATATATATATGTATATATATATATATATACTTTATGCTAAATTAGTTTAGCCTAGAAAACTCCATGGTTTAACATTTTTCATCCCACAATTATCCCTAAAACTTTGGCTAACATGCAATGTGATCCATGAACTTTTAATTTGATCAATAGAATCCATGAACTTTGAACAATGTGCAATGTGTCCATCAACTTTCGATTTGTTCAATGTGATATCCAAACTCTTGGAACATGCTCAACTTAGTCCATGAATGAGACGATTTTGAACATGTTTCAAAAGTCCTGGGATCACATTGAACAAATTAAAAGTTTAGGGACCACACTGCACA
The DNA here is from genome assembly GCA_019149425.1 of Psidium friedrichsthalianum. NCBI lineage: Eukaryota > Viridiplantae > Streptophyta > Magnoliopsida > Myrtales > Myrtaceae > Psidium > Psidium friedrichsthalianum. The sequence goes on along the minus strand of JAGVVM010007854.1, from coordinate 17,854 downwards.
TTGAGTTAAAATTTAGGACTCCGTTGGTTGAATTAAAATTGATGGATCGCATTACTATTGAGCTAAAATTCAAGAACGTCCGCGTCGTTTTTCCTTTCGCATTGGCCCCAATGATTGATAAGACTTAAGTTAATTTTTCGCCGTAGCTTTAAGGGTCGAAACGTGTATTTCGACATGCTACGGTCATCATTGATCGAATTCCTCTCACCAGAAAGAAAAACTTTCGAGATTCATCCCCTGTCTCACGTCAACATCCGGACAACCTTTCTTCGTTGGAGCTGTCGTGCCACTCCTCAACCCTTATCTTCTTGTCGAGTACAGACATCATTTTCCTCCTCTCATCCTCCTCTCTCTCTCTCTCTCTCTCTCTTACATTTCAAGAAATGCGACAATAGAAGATAACCCAATTTACGTTTTTTTTTTTTTTTGCCCCAGAGATCTTGACAAATCGCTATAAATCGCGGGGTGACGACTTAGGGATGGTTGCCAATGGCGGGGGCACGCGGGGAGGAAGATGCCAAAATTCAGGGGCAAATATCTTTTTTTTGTACGGCCATTGTCTAATGTGGTTGTCGCCATTGATTGGACAAGAGTGGAGGAGGAGGGTCCAACTTTCCCCCACTCCCACAAAAAGTTCAATAGAGTAAAATTTGCTTTTGGTACTTCAAAATTGACCGGACGGAATCTCAATTGCAATCCCACCTTCGATCCGGTTCATAAACTTTCGACTTGTTCAAACAGATCTCTAGAATATTTCCCACTTTTTTTTTTGATAATTTGTTGTGATGTTATAATCATAAAAATAGAACCTCATTTAAAGTAATATCGGATCGATATCCTTGCTATTTTAGTTTCCCAATTTAGTTCAATTTAGTTAAGGAAACACAAAATACCGAAATTCTGCAAATTTTATCTATCTAAAAAACTCGGACTGGGATTTGGATTAATATAAGTACGAAATATCTACAGATATGTTAATCTCATTATTGATTATTCTTGTGAAAATACATGTATTTAAAATAAAAGGAACACGAATCCGATATAACCTTAATTGAGGTTATATCTATACCATTACAGTATTAGTGAAAGTATAGTTAAATGGGCGGTAGTATTATTCATAAGGGCCAGAAAGGTAAACAAAAAAAAAATACGAGAATTGTTAATAGGATTGAAGAGCTGATTTGACTTGTTATGGAAAGTTGATGTACTAAATTGAGCAAATTGAAATTATAGAACTGATTATTTATTTAAGAATAATTTAATAATCATGTTTAAAATTTAAAAGTTTAAGGGTGGCATTGCAAATGGGACCAAAATTTATGGATTATTTGTTATTCTTCCCCTAATTAAATGTATTCCACCATCAGTATAATCAATAATAAGGACGTAATTGAATAAACGAGATATAGATAAAGAAGTTATATGATTAACTCAATCCATTTATGCTGTTGTAATTCATGGAGAAAAAAATTTCTTAGTTAGAGAAAATTGAAAAATATATAGTACTGTTCCAATCATGGATGGGCATTACGGAAGGTTTTAAAACTCAGATGATCGACTGCCTTTTTCATTGATTAATTTAGATAGAAAATATTTGGCCTAGTTTGCTTATAATTGAAAGTTCTTTCTTTCTCCGAGTAATATTTTTACAAAATTTGTTATTACGAACATGGCCAATGGGCATGATACATCAAAACTGGTTTGATAAGAAAATGAAAATAGCACATGTGAGTTCTAAATTTTGGTCAAACATGCAGCGCCATCTCTAAACTTTTAATATTCTCACTCAACTGTTGGAAAATATTTAATATAGTCCATAGATTATAGGCCTAATGCCTCAACTTTTACTTTTACTTTTATCCGATTTTTTTTGTCTTACAAAAGATCCTCAACTTTTACTTTGATAACCAATTTTACCGACCTAATACCTAAAAAAATAATCAACTTTAGCATCTATCCGAATTATATTTAATTTTTTTGTCTCGTAAGAAATTATTAACTTTTACTCTTGTCTCGGTTTCTACCCATCGTTAACCTTTCATTCATAACCACTGTTAGTTATTCTACGTGGTTCGAATTTTCTCGCCAAACTTACCAATGAATTTTTGTGTAGGTTTTAGGGAGGACAAGATTTGGATCTTTCATACAAATAATCAGATTTCCACGTTTTTGTTGTTCTTTAGGCTATTGAGTGATGAGGAGAATCTGAAAACGTGCTGTCTTAGGTACTCTATATCTTCGGCAATGGTGTAAGGAAAGCAGATAACATAAGACAATTTTTGGAGATTTTTTCATGTCAACTTTGCTAAAGTGAAATTTATTAACGATGTGAAAATGCCTTGTATGATTAATTAACTGTGATCATGGAATGGAAGTTAACGATGGTAGAATTGAGACAAAAGTAAAAGTTTGAAGTTTTTATGAGACAATTTTTTTTAATGTAATTGGGATGGATGCTAAAGTTAAAATTTTTTTTGTGTATTATGCCGGTAGAATTAGAACAAAAGTGAAAAATTTAGGTTTTTAATGAGGCAATTTTTTTGATATAATTGTGACGGATGCTAAGGTTAGGAATTTTTTTTTGCATATTAGGCCCTAGACTATATGAAAAGGTTCAACGTTATCCTTCATCAAAGGAATATGCTAATGTGGCTTCCATCTCGTTAAGTTTGAATGGGGGATAAGTAAGACAAAAGCTACACATGAACTATTAAAGCAAGAAGTTGTTCTTAAACTGCGAAGTAATAATCAACGTCATCGAACAATGATTATCATGTTAACGCTCTAATCCTTTTCTTTTATTAAAGTAAATGGATAAAAGTAAAACGGTAGACAAATTGACTTGTCATTTTCCAAAGTCTAATTCAGCATATAATAATTCACGTCACCAAATAACGTCTGATTTGTAATTTGAGCAAATTGAAAGATTGCATGGACCATTTTGCAGGCAGTTCAGGGATCACATCGAATACATTAAAAAAGTTCAGAGAGGAATATTGCACGTCAGAAGTCAATGTTCGAAGATTTTTTGCGCTTTTTCCCGTAAGAAACAAAGAAAAAAAAAAAAAATCTCGAACAGCCTAGATGTTGGGCCGTGCTGGCCGTCGCGATTACAAAGAGATCCAATCCAAGGTTAGGGAGGAAGAGCGAGATATTAGTACGAGTGCACAAGCACGGAGTGCTCGAAAAGGAGTACCGACAAAGAGGAAACGTAAAATTTCGAAGAGAAAAAAAAAAGAAAAAGGAAAAAAAAGTATTTCGTCATTTACAGCTGTCTCCCCCAATACCCGCGTAAATTTCGCTTACCTTTTCTTTGGAAAATTTTCAAACTAAAGTTCGAAGAGTTTTTATTTCTCTAACAATGATTCGAAGTGGGTATTATTTTAAATAAATGCCTAAAAATGTCTAATTATTAAAAAAAAAACTAAATCAAAAGTCATTTTTTATCCTTTACATTTTTTTTTCTGATTTCCTTTTCTTTTCCTTTTTTATTTTTTTCTCTTTCCACTCCCCTCCCCTGGCCTCACCGTTGTTGGGCGGCCCTCACCGTTGTTGGGTGGTCCCCATGCTAGCGATAGCCAATAGCCAAGCGAAGGGCGACCCTCGCCCAACAATGACAAGGGCAAACCTTGTCTAAGGCGATGATGACAGGCAACGATAAAGATAAAAGAAAAGGAAAACACAAAAGAAAGATAAAAAAGAAAGATAAAAATAAAAAAAAAGAAGATCATAAAAGAAAAATAAAAATGAGGAAAATACCTTCGATCATTTTTTTTTGAAACAATAAGAACTTCGAATTCTATTTTAAAATAAGGTCTACTTTAATATTTTTAAAAGAGAATGAAGATAATTTGTACCTTTATTTGAAAATTTTCCTTTTTTCTTTTGATGAAGAAAAGGGCGGCACCAATCATACATTTCGCTCTAACCGGTGAAGGCACGAGTCAAATTAGCGGTCATACTAGATCTCTCTACGCGATTTGAAATAGAATCAATTTTTAAAGTAATGATTTTGTGTAATCCGAGGTGCATTTTACATATCGAAAAAGTGCAAAATTTTTCTTAATTAGTTATTTAAGAGCCCCTAAAGCATGCATTAATTAAATTTATTTTTTATTACTGTGTCGATATTAATATTTAGTTTCATTATTGTGGAGGGTTCGTTGGGTTCATCTTTTTGCCTTTTTGGGCCAATAATGTTGTTCTTCCCGATAGTAACATGCATGGCCAAACAAAGGATAAAAGAGAGAAAAGGAAAACGTTCAATCATAAATAGCCGTAATCCCGACCAATGAGATCCGTCCAAAGGGGGCCCACCACCCTCTCAATTTAAATATCGCATCTTTCTTTTCTTTTTCCAAAAGTTTTATAACACCGACTACATAATAAATAGATAAAGCACGCATTGCATTATCGCGTCATGCTCTCGTCAATCTCCTATAACATAATGTACAGATAACGAATACCATTGGAAGCAAAAACACTTAATTGAATTCTATTAACAATTAGTTCATCCTCTCGAGCCTTGAATCGACATATTTTTCTAGGATTCCTTACATCGATACACGGTACGAACACGACTTGCCACCAGAAGCATTAGCGAGTGATCCAATCGATATTTTCGAGGGTTAATATCGCAAAAAATCTTAAATAAGATATAGATGATAAATTTACTCAAATTATTTTTTTGAGCACAAAAAATCATAAGCTGATACAACCTTGTCAAATTTATGACCATAAAAAATCATTTAAAATGATACACCCATAACAAATGCCCTTCCGTTATTTTTTGTTAAAATACTATTGAAAAAAATCTCAAGGGCAGTACTATTGGACAAAGGGGTAAAACCTCATATCAGTACATTTTATCAAGTATCATCTAACTCGGCAATTTAAAAGTAATATTTAATGAAAATTAATGACGAAAAATTTATCGTTGGTGTACCAGTTTATGGTTTTTTTTATTATAAAAAAACATCTTATTTTCAAATGCTCAAATTTTATTTATTTATTTTTTTTGGGTGGGGAATCCCATTATTTGAAATTAGGTACCAAACTTGTTGGTTCGCTTCGGTCATAACCCCAAAAAAAGTCCACTTCCATCTCAAGTTGCTCCAGTGCGGCGCGTGCCTCGCACCGCCCAATGGCAGCTTCTCCAGGGAAAGACTTGAGAGTCGCTCGTGCCCCCCATCGCCACGTGGTCCGCACGCGGGAAGGACGTGAGGCGTGAGGGGACGACCGCTTCCTGCTGGTCCAAAGGGTCTTTAAAGCTCTTGCTACGTCAGCACATGGGTGGGTGGTCCCCCCCCTCCTCGCTCGAATCGTCGTGGGCATTATCATCAGCCCTCGATAAAGCCAAGGCCTTGTGCTGGTCTTTTACCACCACGTCCCTCTGCTGCAGCTGCTGCTTGCTGCTGGCAAAACCGTTCTCGTTCCAATTTCTTTTCGATCCGCTCTGTCTTCGTTGTCTCTTCTAAGAGACACAACGCCAGCCTCAGAAAACTAAAAACATGGGGAAGTCTTTAGATCAACAGATGCTCGAAAACGCTTCAGAATTGCCTAAGATATTGTCCTATCTTTTACCTCCACCAAACATGGGTTCGACATTTTCCGATGAGGCGAAAAGGGGCGACGCCATTTTCCAAGCTACTAAAGTTCTCGATAGCATTGCGAAATGTTCGATAGGGCGCGATAACTATGGGTGGTGTAATGTAAATGTCTCTTTAACATCGACGGGCGTTGATTAAATGATTTGGCATTGATTATGGGGAAGAATAAGATCATCGACATTTTTGCGAAAACAGGGGTACTCGAAAATCGATTGATCAGAATAGAAAACGCAGGAAATCGAGGGTATTTATGGTATTTGAGAGAAGTTCACACGCGGTGGTACTGGTGTCTGGTGGTGGAGGAAAGGAGATGGTTGGGTACGGAGGTGGTGAGCATTACATGCAGAAAACGATAGACGCGACAATAATGAGGGGGGAGAGGGAAGAGAGAGAGTTGGGAAGTAATTATCTTCTCCTACTTTGTCTTCTAGTGTGGTGCGAATGTTTGGAAGCATGGAGGCAAAGCAGAGGCCGAGAATGGCGGCAACCCATTCCTCCCCCTCCCCCTCCTCCTCCTCTACCTCATTACTAAATCTACCACATTATCACGCTATTATTATCATTCCTACCTTTTTCAAAAAGTGAAAAGAAGGAAAAAATATCTGCGATATAAGATATGGGTCCTCTCAGTCACCTCCTTCGAGAGCTGCTCTTGAGATCTCTCGCTCTCTCTTTCTCTCTCTCTCTCTGCCGGAGACACCTTCGGCCTGTCTGAAACAAAGAGAGTGTGGGGAAGGGAAGTAGGTGTTTTTCTTTCCTCGTATGCTTAAAGAACAGCCTGGAGATCTGCCATTTTAGTTAAAGTTTGAATCTTATGAGCGGAGATGGAAATGGCAATGTTCTGGCGACTGACTTGAAAGCGGTGACCGAGCTGAAACATACCCTTTTGTGAGACCATGATGGTCCATCACGAGAATCAACACGGCGGCGGCGGGGGGGTTGGAGGAGGTGGTGGTGGTCCCCGCCGGTGGTGCGTTTCCCAACGTTGTTCTTCTTCCTACTGATGTCTCTGGCGGTGCTCGTGGCGATAATGGTGGACTTGGTGGTGGATTCGTGAGAACTCTGCAGCCTATATAACATGGCTCCTACTGTTCACACTGGCTTCAGATCCCCTGGTATTGTAGCCTTCCTTTCACTTTGGAAGTCACTCCACTTTCACGCTGTTTTTAGTGTTGCAGTGGGTTAAAGATTGCATCTTTGTGTCATGAACCACCGAGAAAACCTGATAGTTTATTGCGACAGCCACTGAGGCAGCAGCTCTCTCTCTCTCTCTCTCTCTCTCTCTCTCTCTCTCTCTCTCATCTTGTGGTATTTTGATTTTTTTTTTCCTGCAGGAGCAATGTTGGGATATCCTTTTACGCATGCACAGTGGAAGGAGCTTGAGAGGCAAGCTATGATTTACAAGTACATGATGGCTTCCATTCCAGTACCTGTTGAACTTCTCATTTCTATGTTTACGCCCAGAGACGGTCCTCGTTATTCCTGTAATGCTTCATTTCTCCCTTTCTCCCTCTTTCTCTCTGCTCTGACATGCAGATTATACGCTTTGCTTCAGTATCTGTTCTTTTTTCTTCCTTTCCTTGTCTCTTTTCCTCCGTTTGTTTGATTTGATGGGTTTTGGGTGCTTGTCTATTATACCAGTAGAAACAACATTTATATTGGTTTCTCATTTGCGCTTGTTGAATCCTTGATGTCTCATCCGTCCCTTTTGCTTCGATGATACTCTGTATCTGATGAAATTGACAGGGTCTGCTGATACCTTCGTTATGACTCTTTTGAGGGGGGGTTTGTAATGCTTCAATCTATGTTCCTTTCCTTAGCTTTCCCAGATTCTTTCACGGGCAGCTATTGGTCACCGCTCTTTTGATGGCTTCAGTATCTACCTGTTCTTTCCCCTTTAGAGTTTCTTCTGTACTGCCCCACCTCTAGCAAAACCATTGTCACTGGGGTCTACTACGTCAGACTCTTCGTCTATTTGATTTAGTGCATGTTGTTTCTTCACAGCTAAGAGAAACTTCTTATGCCGTGTGCTTGCCCTTGCTGAGAAATTAACTGCTTTATCTTTCATTAAGTTGGGTTTTCAGTCAAATCTGTGTGTGTGAAGCCTAATGTAGTGTCTTCTTCTTGTGGTGGCAGTTGGGAATGGATATAGTCTAAGGTACTCGAGCAATGGAGATCCGGAGCCGGGGAGGTGCAAGAGAACGGACGGTAAGAAGTGGAGGTGCTCAGAGAAGTGGCTCCTGATCAGAAGTACTGCGAGCGTCACTTGCACAGAGGCCGTCCTCGTTCAAGAAAGCCTGTGGAACTCCATCCCTCCTCCGCGTCCAAGAAGACCCGCCTTCTTCACCAACCCAGTCCTCTTCCAAAAGCAGAGGACCCTTCTTCGTTTCTTCACAAGCCCAGTCAGAGTTCTCACTCTGTCGAATCTCCCCTCAAGGAAGCTAGGTGAGTGAAAAATTCCACCCCAAAACCTACAACTACTGAGTAGCTACTATTCTATGCTGGGATCTCGATTATTCTAATCTTCTGCAAAGCAACCAGAAGTGCATAATATGCCCTTAGGATTAGGAGAAGTCAGTTTTAGACACTATAGATGCGCTTGCTTTAGTACAGAACATGATGAAGTTACGGAGAAGCTTATATGAGAATGTTTAGCGGCTTTAGATGTTGTATTATCTGGATGTTTGACTTGTTTCTGCATAATCCATTTCCAAGGAACACGGACTGGCTCATGATAGGAGAATCTTCTCCGGTCCCAATGCCGGATCAACAGCAATGGCCAAGTTTGATGCATAACAAAATAGGATCAACTGCTGAGAGCTCGCTCGACAATTTCAATCCTTTCCTAGCGAAAGAAGAACCCCTGAACCCAAGTTTTTCTACAGGTTATCCTTCGGGTGATATCCATCATCTCAGCAAAAACCAGTTTTTCCTCAACTCATATTCACTTCCCCTTGACAAGCCCCAGATTGAGAACCCCAAGGGATTCATTGATGCCTGGTCTAATTCGGTATCAGCTGGCAACAGTAGCCGCTGCTCTGTTTCATCAGATGAAAATATCTCTCTTTCCTCACTCACTCTGTCCGTGGGTGGCAATAATTCAATCGAAGAAGAAATGGGCCGAGCGCATTTAGGCTTCAGTCTGTTGGATTCTGATCGGAATCTGAGCAAAAACCACTCTCACGCCCCGTCTTGGCTTGGTTCGACTTCATGGGTTTCTTCAACGCCCGGGGGACCATTGGCCGAAGTGCTCGGACCTGGTATAAATGCGACCCTTTCTAATCCTCCATCTCCTGGCACAGGTAATGAAGACCCTGGTAGTGTTTTGACGACTACAGTTTCTTCTCCTTCAGGGGTCTTGCATAGAACATTGGCTTCTTTGTCCGATAGTAGTGGCGGTAGCAGTCCAACCCCCTCAAGTTCCATGGCTAGGTCAGAAATCACTGTTAAGTGGTTCAATCCTAACAAGTTGGCATCCTCTAATTGAGGAGGCAGACTTTTCCTATCGTCTTTGTGCGTGAGCTGTTGCTGAATGTGTTCCTGATGAATTTGCATTGCAATTTACTTTGGGCAAGTTGTAAAATGATTCGTGAAGTTGAACACCTATTGCTGGAAATCAAGACAGATTGTTAAAGTTGGAAGGACGAAACCAGCATATGGGTGCTGATTCCTTGTTTTATCCTCTACTGCTCACTGGATATACTCCTGGTTCTTCGTACTTGAATGTCTTAAATGTTGTCTACTATCAATTAAACAAGCTTAGGAGTATTTTATCGTGGCGTGGTGGCGGCATTCCCTCCTTGAGTCTGAATGTTTTTCATTGATCCAAAACGGTGTTGGAATGTCAAGGCGATAATCGGAAACATTAGGCCTGTGTCATAGCACTGTGATTGACATCCAAACTTCTGGATACTTGGCTCATGCTGACACCATTTGCACTTAAAACGCTAAGCTTTCCAACATCCATCTTTGAACTTCCAAATACAGAAAAAGAGACTAATCACATACAAAGGTAGGCGACGTTCTGATGGTCGGTCGCTCTCCTCAATCCGCATTTATTTTTTGGGTCATATCCTCCAGTTCTTACCTTAGATGATTTCCGAGATCATTCCTGGAAAGGTTGCTTCCGAGAGCTCTTCTCTCATTGCTCGGGCTCTTCAAACATCGATGAAATTCCCCATCCATTTTGCCAAACGGATCGGGAACAGGAAAGGATAGGCGCTTTCTTGCCAATCCGGGTTTTTCCCTTGCTGGAGCTGGAATCCTCTGCCTCGGTGCGCTCTTGGACCGTAACCTAGATTTTGCAGATGCAGTCGCAGCCATGTAGTTTGGTTTCGGTCCAGTGCTTGAGCCACTTAATCGTGGTTCAGGACTGGAATCGTACGCCGGTGCTTGGGCTGATACCTGGTGGTTCCGGTGATATCTGACAAGGCGAGGACTAGGAGACTGTACGACTTGGGTACAATGTCCCGACTTAATTAGAGATTGATACAAAATGGAGGATGGATGGTGTGCGCATGTATCGATTTCAATGATTTTTATCGCTTCTCCTTGATCACGCGAGGTTCTACTTTGATTGCCTCCTGTCATCCTCTGATCAGACCTCCGGGGCACGCCTGGGGTCGGTTCTTCCTCACTGTCAAGTAGGTCTCTGCTGCAATCACTCCATATCTTCTGATCATGCAAAAATAAGGGGAGGGGAATTACATGCATAGCAAAGCTTAGGTGAGGTTGGATGATTGCAGAAGCAGGAAAGGGGGTTTCCAATTGAACCTGCTGAGAGAAAGCAAAAGCCAGGTCTTTTTCGCATTCCCCAGAGACTGACTTCCTCTTCTCCGGTGCAGATTTGGTCTCCGCCAACTCAAGCGGTCGGCGATAGCTACTCCTATCACAAGAAACACTTCTTCCATCTCTTGACTGCGACAAAAGTTCCGAGTTTCGGCAAAAACTGAAATTAGCAATAGCCGATATGGACAGACCGGTTCACATGGACTCAACTCATGCAGCTCCTGAATGCGGTGAACGCTACACTAGTATTGTGGTCTGAGGCACGAAAACCCGGTTTGTCATAGTAATGACTATTATCTTGTTCAAAATGGAGACTCCGGACAAAGGCTTGAACCACATGAAAAAGCTACTAATTTGACTACGATGTTCTCCGGTAAACAGTGCAAGTGAACATGAAAAGCCTGAACCTTTGCTTCTCATCATTTTTTTCGCTCTCTCTTCGCCAACACTCCGACAACAGACAAATACAACGCGCTGACATTGGAAGGATCGATGTCCATAGATCACCTATGCGATCGAGAAAGAAATTTAATCTTACGGGGAGTTTGATGTCGAGAGAGTCGATAGAACTCCAGGAGCCGCTGAATTCAGGAAACCTGCATTTTGTGCTCCCTGCATCTGAGAAGGAGAGCCTCTTACGTTGCTCGCATACCTGCGCCTGAACTCGAACCAAAGCCTGCATGCATTTGAGAGTCATCTCCGCTCGCTTTCTCACGTTGCGGCCTCTTACTATTGCCTGCAACTTCACCAATCCTCTAAGCGCCCGAAGCGCCTTCCTCGCCTACGATTTACACGACATTAATCACTAGTCACATGTTGGTGGAAATATGACTATCGCTCGAGGCAGTTTTACCACGTGCGATCAATGAAGAAATGTCTGAGAAAAATTTACGTACGCATGTCGAATGGGAGTACTAATCTTACCAAATATCCTCTGAAGCTTGTCTGAATGACAATGGCGGCGCAGTGCTCTTTCCGAGCATCGGTGCGAGGACAATTGATTAGAGGGAGGACTCCAAGAGTCACTTTTGTCGATGCGACCGCCGCTTGAGCAGCCGCCGTGGTCGCCATTGCTACTTCGAGTTGAATACCATCTGCATGGGTCTCTTCGACGACACTTCTCATTGCTGTCGTCCTTATGGTCCGTTCGCGGCAGCATTGTCGGGTTGTCGCAGCTTCTTGAGTAGCAGGCCCCAAGAACGTCCACCTCCTCTTCCCACTCCCCTGCAAAATGGGAAAAAAAAAAACCAAAGACAAAAAAAAAGAGGAGAAAAAATCACTCCATTGACCCTTTTCAGAAAATTGGCGCGTCTGGACACGTACCTTGTCTTCTTCGTCTCCTTCCTGAAATTCTTCTCTCCTCCTGCAAATTCTCTTCAAGGCACCGAACCAAGAGCTTCGCCCACTACTTTTCCCCATGCATCAAGAAGCTAATGTTGCATCAACCAGACGAAAGCTCGGCCAAAGCCAAGACATGCATCGAAGGCAAGAACCTCTATCTATACGAGCTCGGCCTGGCTCAGTACGTAGCTGGAGTCATTGAACGCGACATGTAAAGGGAAGGGACTGAACTGCGATGAGACTGACGCGGGTGCCATCAATGGAAGTGCGCATGTCTGGTCCGTTCATGTGGGGAGCAGACGCGGGCCAATATCATGTGAAACATCCATACATGTGCCGCTGTGAGAGTGCAGTTGCTCATATGATGTCGAAAAAGAAAATGGGTGCTGATGAGCAATCTCGAAAATGGTGAAAGCTACCCACATGGGGAGAGAGAGAGAGAGAGAGAGAGAGAGAGAGAGAGAGACAGTCCTCTCATCTCCTTTCCCGTTTACATGTTTCTGCAAACTAAAGTTAATTATTCAATCATTCGAACCCCTTCTTAACTCGGCTATTACATTGGACTTATGCTTAAGGATGCCGCGATGTTATTAATGAAAAGTAAAGATTGCTGCGGGGGGAATGCACTGCGCAGTCTCGAATTCTTTTCTGCTCGATAAAGTTGAAGACAATAACTCCATGCGGTCTGTCACAGAGTTCAAAGTACACTGCTTTAATAACTCTCGATAGAGTTGCAGAGAAAAGGGCGAAAGTGGGGAGGTTGTCCCACCAGTGGAGACTAGTCAAAGCGCCTTGGATCCTCTGGGGCTGTTGGCTTTATTCGCCTGGGTGTGTTATTGCTTGCTCTCAAGAATCAAAAGAAAAGGCAAAGGCAAAGGCAAAGGCTATAAACTGGCCATTTACACCAAAGCGCAGAGACGCGTGGACCAGTAAGATTAATCCTTCAACTGTTGAGAAAACATTCCCCTCCTGGTTACGTAGTTTATTGGGAAAATTTTAAAAAAAAGCCCCCAAATTTCTTTATTACTTAAATAAAAGCATGAAGTTAACTTTGTTTGAAATAAAGACCTAAAGTATCCTTATTGTCCCAAATAAAAGCCTAAAGTACCTTCATTGAGTGGGTATTATTTCAAATCAGGGCCTAGTGGCCATACTAATATCAAAAAAGGGCTTGACTCACCATTGATTATGTGCGTTTTTGTCATTTTTTTGTACTTTTTTTTTTTTTTTTTAAGTAAGAAAGGAGATACATGTGGGGGTGGCTACCAACCCGCGTGTGGCTGTTGCCCCAACGCCGGTGGGGCAGCACCGACAGCCGGTAACCCCGCGACCAAAGGCGAGAGAGGGCTTGGTGGCCCTCATGGCCCTCTCCTAGATCTGAGCGAGGGTCGCCAACCCTTGATCGAAGTAGGGCGACCGTCGTTGACCTCACCCAGTTTCGAGGGCGGGTCGCGGCTCTCTCCCAGCTCTAGCAAGGGCTTGTGGCCTCATCGAGGCTCTGGTGACAACTGTCGTTGTCACCCACTGGCATTGGGGCGATGGCCATAGGCAACAATGGGCTGCACTCCCGCTTGTCTATCTCTTTCTTCTTCTTTTTTTTTTTAAAATTAATTTAATATAACTAATGAAATTAAATTAAATTACATTTTCAAAAAAATGCCCTAGATCGATCAAAAAATTTGGCCGGCTTGTAAGGCCAGGCTCTTATTGAAACAGCCATAGCCACTTCAGGCTTTTCTTTGAGATAGTAATGACACTTTAGGTCTTTATTTGAAACAAAGTTCACTCTATTCCCTTATTTGAAAAATAAGAGCACTTGAAGCCATTTTTTTTGAAATTTTCCCTAGATTATTTTATTGGAGCGTAATTCATATTTCCCATCAATAGAAAGATACGGGAAGGGGAGTTCCGTTCTTCATTGAGCAAGCAGGATTCGATAGTTGTCCCGACGTGGGTTGCGGACGGTAATGCTCAAGGGATGCTAGAGAGATTTTGTAATTTGAGACCATATTTCAATGGTAGTGTGAGATTGGGTTCATGAATAAAATTATTATACATAAATTTTTTTATAATTAAAAGTTGTAAAAAAGAGGTGAAATATGTTAACTGTAGTGAATTTTTTTTACTGATGTAGCATTAATTTAAGGTGAATCAAAATAAATGTTGTGTTTCTGTTCGTGATGGGCTTTTCTAGGTTATGAGGAGAACATTACCCGAGTTCGAGAATAAGATGTCATGAACGGTGCAGGTGATGAGGCGAGTCCCTAAGATGAGAAATTTTTGCACGATGTAAGAAACAACCGACAACAGCATCTCGAGCGGCGACGCATGTCGGAACCAGGAACTTTGTAACCCTCTTCCCTGCACACGTATAACACTTTGGATCGACCTCGCCAATCTCACTCCAGAAAAGATCAAACCACAACTCTTTCCCCAGAAAGAATCATATTCAAAGCTCGCTCTTTGGATCACTCTCGACGTTAACAGAGCATAGTTCTAGTGAAATGGCCGGGTCATTATCACGTACTCTTCGCCTTTTGTATCGGTCAAACCCAGGGCTCCGCGACAGCCGCTGTCGGTCGGGCTTCCGTTGAGGAGTGGCTGCTGCTGCGGCGTGCAGGTGAATCGGAGAAGCCAAGGGGCTGCCCTTGAGAGGAGGCCTAAGCGTTTGGCCGTCGACATCTCTCCCTCGGGTACTTTTGAAACATGCTCGTACATTTACTTTCTTCCACAAAGCAATTGAGGTTGTTCCTGATGCATATAATCTGATGGCAGGGATGATGGGTCATCTATCTCCGATGAGGACGATGTGCCAGATGCTTGACGCCATCGACAGCCTCTTCGATGACAACATGGACGGCGGCGCACTACAAAAAAACAAGATTTTAGTAACGGAATTTGTGACAAAAACTTTGACAAAATTCGTCGCTAAATGAAATGAATTTTGCGACGAAAAAAATTTCATCGCCAATTCGGCATCGCAAAATTTAGCGATGAAAAATTTCAACTTTCGTCGCTAAATTGCGAAGAAATATTTTTGTGACAAAATTCGTCGCTATTTGCGACGAAATAAATTCGTGAAAAAATTCGTCGCTAATTTGCGATGAATAGTAGTCATGGAAAAATTTGTTGCTAATTTACGACGAAAAATCTCAACTTTCGTCGCTAAATTGCCACGAAATATTTTGCGACAAAATTCGTCGCTATTTGCAACGAAATCAATTTGTGGAAAAATTCGTCGCTAATTTGCGACGAACAGTATTCGTGGCAAAATTTGTCGCTAATTTGCGACGAAGGTTTACAAACGAAATTTGCCATGAAAGTTGCGACGAAAATAACAATGAAAAGAATTTCGTCGCCAACTCGAGTCACAAATTTAGCGACGAAAAATTTTAACTTTCGTCAATTTATAAATTCGTTGCTAATTAGCCACGAACGGTATCATGCAAAAAGTCGTCGCCGATTAGCAATTTAACAAATTTTACCAATGACTTTTGCCACTAAAATTTTTGTCGCTAATTCATTAGACACGAATAATTGTAACTTTTGTCGCTAAATTGCACAAAAAATTCTTCCACAAAATTCATCACTAATTTGCCATGAACGCCATTTGTGGAAAAAAAAAAAATCAGTGCTACTTAGCTGAAATTTGAAATAATTTAGCAACAAAATTAACTTTCATATATTTGGAGGGGCCTTCCGACGATAAAACCAGCGAGGATTCTTGTTATAATACTTGCCTAACCACAGTTTTATTTTTTCTCCAGAGAAAATGTGCATAAATATCAAAACTTGAGTGAAGTATCTCCACAATATCTCAAGAAAAATGTAATGTTCCTGAAAAAGTCAATAATGTATTTGTACATACGGATTTTTCTACTTTTTAGCTTAAATGACGAAAGCTAACAATTGATACTAATAGTGATTGATGCCATAGAAGAAAAGGAGGGAAAAGTACTTGGAGTTGGAGCAATACAAGAATGCATTCACATGATGAATGCTAACAATCCTCACAATGAATGCGTTCACAAGATATACAAGAAAGAGACAATAGATTAACCATTTACGCTAAAGATGCAATAGCCCCATTTTCTTCTCACAAACACCAGCTCCAGTCATTGTTTGTCATCTAATGTAGTGGATGTTTGGGCTTGAGAGATGTGATTAGCATAGATAGTCACCAAATGCAATTGCATGCTGTATTTCAAATCACCCCTGCATTAAAAAAATCATAAAAATGAGAGAAGCTAAGTGCTACAACAGATGCTTGATTGTGATTACTTTTGCACAAAAGTTCTTTCTTGTCCACAACAGATCCTGCACTGCGGGTAATGGTTCATCCTTGAAAATTTTTGTGTTGAGTTACCATTTTGAGAAGCTCATAACTGAAGATGATTTGGTGCAAGTTGATGCCATTGCAAGAACAAAAACTAATTTATGGTATTAATCTATAACTTCATGTGATTAGTACTAATTATTGTACCTTGAAAAGCACTTACGTGGTCACAACAGCAGGAAGCCCATCTAGAATTGATGCAACTGCAAGAGCAACTGGTATCTGCACGGGCACAAGAAAACAATTATGGTCTTACAAATTCTATAACATAACTAAACATGAAAATGCAATGCACCTTGTGAACAACTCTAACCAATTGCAGAAAAACTTCCTTCATGGTTCAAGCTATCACTAGATTTATAGATTAGTCTGTTTCTGATTTATACTCCAAACAAGGATGTTCAGAATCCAAACATTCATTAAAGCATGAAATGTAACTTAATCGCAAAAACATTACCTTAAAGTAATGAATTGCACCCTGTAGAAATCCATCGTGGGCTGGGTCACGAAAGTGAGCAATGTTGACAACCCACACTAGCACACATATCCCTGCAATGACCTAAAGACATGTAACAAAATTTAGAAATGAGCAAGAACTAATGTCTCCAAATCAGATTGTGAAAACATTTGGACTGTAGGATCTCAAGAATTCAAAAGGAAGCTCTTCAAAATATCAAAGATGACAAGGACAAAAATGACACTTTCAGTACCCAGGGAAGCATAAGTCACCAATTCCAAATCATTAGAGGTCTATGAAGAGCCAGGTCAAGGGAGATAAAATAGTAATCCAACAACAAGGGTAGCGCCACAGTGGGTTGCTAATTGAACAAGTCCCCCCAAAACCTAGCTAAAACAAGCTCTTATACATCCAGTTATGTGTCACAAGTACGTAGCAAATTCTTGTGTTGGAGATTGTGTTGGAGATAACACCAAGGAACTAAAATTGAAGGCCAAAAAGTGATAAAAAAAAGAAAAAAAAAATCACCTTTGAGAAAAAAGTACCAAATTCATCCGATTTTTTCTTTAGTGGTGACGCCTCCTCAACCAGTTGGAAGCATAACTTCAGATAGTGCTTACAGCAATTTCTCAAGTAGCTGAAAGAATATTGACTTGTTTAAGGGCCGCAGGTTCATGAGAACAGGAAAAGTAATACTGAGGTAATTTCAAGGTATGGCAAGTTGATGCAGAATTTTCACAATCAATTGCCCAGTCAAGTCATCAACCACAACTGAATGCTTGGCAAATGATGCTCAAAGGAGAAATATCTGAGAATGTAACTTGGCTAAAATGATACAAAGGATGGAACTCCAACTAAGAATGAAAAACTTGTCTAGATCTCCAAACAATAATACAAGCAAGCACTCCAACTAAGCTTATGAAAAGTTTCTGCAAAGAGCCATAGTGAGCAAACAAGGAGCGGTAGGACACTGGGGATTAGGTATCAAAAATTCACCACTGGACTCCTTGATAATCAGCAAATATTCTGCCTTCCAATTCTAGAAAATTCGGTGGATCATGATTGCATTACCAGAACGAAAAATCAAACCAGAATTATTTGAGAAAGGCATTCATCAAATATGCACAAAATTGATTCAGAAAGAAAAATGATACAAGCTGGAAACATATATAAAGCACGCAATCTAGAATGACACTGAGCTCATTAGCCAGGCTCATCAAGCAGGACATCGGCCAATTTGCACCACGAAACCTTGTAGAATAATTAGCCTCAAACTAATGAATGGATAACACAGAGTTCTAAGTATAACGCATGCATATCTAT